>CM051274.1:37985667-38263167 GCA_027921565.1 Artemia sinica
GTTATTTTCTCCTGGCTGTAAGAGTGGATTTTCACGTAAGCATCAATGTTAAATGGTGGTCATAGCGAATATTACAAGGGAGTTCATAAAGACAGTTATAAGAAAAGAGTAACAAATCCCACTGACCTGATTTGTTGGCTGGCAAACACCTACGACAATGTTTTAAATAAAAAAAAAAACAAAAAAAACGAAACTTATGCCCTTAGACTCGTTGATGTGGGCAGATCCTTCATTTGACCGAACATCGGCACCATAACTTTTACGGTGCAGAAGTCCACCATAAGAACCTATTAAATAAAATTTTCACAGAGGGTTTTCTTTAAAGCCAAGTCTGTTTTTTGAAGAATTAATTTAAAAACTTTTTTCCAAAAAGAAATTTTTCAAGGAAAAGTACAAAATTATACGGTGCAGAAGTCCACCATCAAAACCTATTAAATAAAATTTTCACAGAGGGTTTTCTTTAAAGCCAAGTCTGTTTTTTGAAGAATTAATTTTACAAACTTTTTTCCAAAAAGAAATTTTTCAAGGAAAAGTACAAAATTATACACCGCCAAATGTGAACAGAAATAATGTCATATAATAAATCAAACTTAAAACGGACACAAATTACTATCAAAGAATAAATGCCATTTACATTGAATAATAAAGTCAAGCTTAAAGTAACAGAAAATGCCATTAACAGGAGTAGGCTCACCATTAACAGGACTAATGGCCAGTAAATCTTCTAAAGGCCAAAGTTTTATTTCTTATTTACTGAAAAAAAAAATTAAGCATTTTTCTTTCCTAACGTCAATAAATCCAAAATTTCTTAGGCTATAAGAATAAATATTAATTATATATTAAGCAATCAATTTACTTTCTTTATTTTTTTCAATAAAATTGATTATTATGGTGATTTTATTGCTTTTATGTTGTTATTGTTGATGTTTTAGGTGACACATACCCAATCTGTTTGAAAACCCATATAAAGACAATGAGCAACTGGCATAATTTACAGCCCTCGACTCAAAGGTTGTTTGGGGTCATTTCATCCTAGGGAGTATGCTCCAGGGAGCATGTCTTTTTGGCCTTTTGACTATTTTGAACAATTTTAAAATTTGGTCCGATGTCTTTGGCGTTTAAGGGAGGATTTTAGCTAAAGAAAAAAGAAGGTGCTGGGGGAGGGGTGGTTGCAATTTAAACTCTTTTGACTATTAAAAAGGGCATTAGAGCTGTCTAATTTCAAATGAGTCCCCTTCAAAGTTTCTACGACAACTCTTTCCATAAGTAGAGAACTGATTAAAACAATATAACAACAATAGGAGTAAGCTATATCACTCTTTACTTTTCTTGGAATCATCAAGTTTATGAACAACAAATTGAAAATAAAGATTATCAGCAAGCATTACTATTATATGTAACCAGAAATTGAATTAATTAGTGCAGTATTTTACGAAATCCAAAAAGAAAACAAATCAAATTTAGAACATAATTGAGCGTAAATAAGACATTTAAATTGTACTTACTTAGGCTTAGATCTTCCCACACCAGCTGGAGTAGGCAACAGCGGTTCCTGTTGGCGATGACCTCACGAGTGGTGAACACCAAAGATATTCCAGGGAGGATTTGAGCAACACAGCATCATTTTCGAGGCTTCAACCAAGCATTTTTATTCTCCTCTCGATCGGGTCTCCTGATAGTTGGAGGGATTCAACACCAAATATGATGCAGAGGAAAACCTCGCTCAAACGCACCATGTGATCTCACTAGTACCATCACGAACTTGCAAATTTTTTCGTCATGGCAGGCTGTAAATTCTGATCACGAGCAAAATCTTGGTGATTACCACATTGGGAAACAGGGCATGTTTGACCTTTGGTGTTCAAAAAGCCAATGGCGTTCAGGTGAAGTTTTCATAGAATGTTCAGAGGAGTGTTGGACTGAATCAAAACATACTATATTCATGCAGATTGTCAAATGGGCTTATTTCAAAAATAGCTAAGGGGTATTACGCTGGAACTTCCAAGGAATGATGAGCAGGATGATCAGTTCACTAAAATGTAACATGTTTACACTCCAAGTAATACTATTACTACTATTTGCTACTACTACTACTACCATTACTACTACTATTGCTACTACTACTACCACTATTACCATAACTACTACTTTGTTGCAAGTGCTACTAAGGCTAAGGGTATTAGGGTAAAAATTCCAGGGAATATTGAGGAGAAAGTTGAACTGAATCAAAAGTCAGTTGTCAAAGGGATGCATCAGCATTTCTAAAGAACGGCTTAGAGCAATAATTTGAAGCTTTCAGGGCATGATGAAGGGAATGTTCAACTGACAAAAGGCAATATGTGCACACTAATACTGCTATATCTGGAAATTTTGTTATTTAACAAAATTTCCAGATACCTCGCTATTTCTCTGTAATTTCTTAGTGGCCATATACCTAGAAAGAATTGTTTTCTGACTTCAAGCTGTCCAAATACTTTACCCCTTGGTAATTACCCCCCCCCCCCGGGAAAATACCCCCCCCCCCCCACGTGGAAAAGAAGGCTTTCCAAATTTGAGAATTTTATTTGAGTTTTTTTTTTTATTTCCGGAGGTGGAAGAAGTTTTGGTACTTGTGTATTATGGGCAACTCACTCAAGTTTACGCTGTGTAAAACTCGAGAACTAAACCGGTTTCTTCGCTAGTCTTTTTCAGGTTAGCGCGAGACAAGACAAAGACAAGTGACAGAATACATGAGAAATATATAATTTGGGCTATATATTTGCACGTAGGGGGAGGGGAAGGGGTAAAGTATTTGGATAGTCTGAAGTCAGAAAGCAATTGTGAAAAACAATGACCGTTTTTCCAAGTATTAAGTACTATTATTAAGATAATGTAGTGTTTCATTTAAGTGTTTTATGATGATCGCTGATCAAAGTTCATGTTATTTGTGCCATTCATTTATATTGTTTTACTGTGTTCATGGCCGTATATTTGGCTTTAAAATACACTTCTCTATCTATCCATCTACTATGCAGAATACTTGAACCAAACACATTTTGCATGCAGACGCGCTATAATTTACCCCTCCCCCCCCTAATGTGCAAATCTATAGCCCAAATTTATTTCTAAAGTAACAAAGAAACTAAAGAAAAAGCCGGTGTGTTGAGTGAGTGGTGCATAATACACAAGTACCAAAATTCCTTTCCCCAACGGAAATTAAAAAAAAAAATAAAACTCAAATAAAATTCTAAAATTTTGAAAGCCTTGTTTTCCACGGGGGGGGGGGGGGGGGTATTTTCTGGGGTGGGGTACTTACCGGGGGGGGGTGGTATTTTCCACGAGGGGTATTTTCTGGGGATATTTTCCACGGTGGGTGTTTTCCACGGAGGTATTTTCCGGGGGGTATTCCTGGGGGGGGGGTATTTTCTGCAGGGGTATTTTCCGGGGGGGGGGGTAAACGCTGGCCACCCTGTTACCCTTATTTACCCCTATCTTAAAATCGGAACAAAATTTGTTTTAGTGTGTTTCTCAGAACCCCTCGAAATTATTGGAAATGATGTATCGCTTGAATCAACTTATATTCGAAAAAAATTGTCGTATGTTCAAAAGAATCCAAATTTTGGCTTACGATTCATGTGTCGGACAAAATTCGACAATTTCTAATAAAATACACCCTTTTGACAATATGTATACACATAGTATATTTTGATTTAGTAAACCTCCTCAACATTCTTTGTAAAATAAATTTCAATACCTATTTCTGTACTTAAGACTTTTTATCTATACTATTTCCACAACTTGGATGTACTTACACCCCGTTTAATTTAGTTCCATACTAAGGGCAGAAGTAATAATAATAGTAGCCTTGAAAGTTTCAACTTATTACCCTCAGCTGTTCTTAAGGTACGTCTAAGACGTCTTATTATTAATCGGCATGCACATAGTGCTTTATGAGTTAGTTTTAAAACAACACAAACTTTCCCTAAAAGTTTCTTCTTTATGCTCTTTTCCAGCCCTAAGATATCCAGCCTGGATATCTTGACAACCTGGTCCATTTTGACATCCCAAATACACTAAAAGGCAACGAATAGGTACTATTTGTGCTCCTTTTAGTGTGTGTGTGTGTGTGTTATATTTTTCTTCTATTTTCTTTTTGTCTCCTTATTTGCTTGTTTTGTGTTTCGTTTGTTTTGTAGTTTTTTCTTTCTTCCTGCACTCCTGGCCATAGAACCCTTTGGGGGAGGGGAAACTTAAAGTGTGATGTTTTTTTTATAATAAATTTTATCATTGCTGACAGTGACACAATTTCATCAAAATCCTGGGGAGGGGGCTAATTTAGAGCCAATTATTCCAAGTCAAGGAAAATGACAGGTGAAAACTGAAAAATTAGTCATATAGTAACAAAAATTGGTTGAGATTTACCAAAGAAATTGACCCATTTCAGTGGAACCTTGAATTATGCAGGCTTATCTTAGTTTTGACAACATTTTTGGAGAAACTAAATTTCATCTGGGCAACCTAAATTTCTGGGGCAACCTGAAGTCTGGGGGGAACACACTGAGATCTGGGAGGGGCAGTTGCCCCCTTAGCCCTTAGAAAATTGCGCCCCTGAATGCTGACGGTTCCAAAATCTTTAAAATTAGTTTTTTTTAAACATCTTTTATTCGTCAGGATATAATAAACCACTATGCTATTATACAATACCATAGAGGAACACACTTATGTAAATACGAAAATATTTATGACAGATGACGCAAATCTCATCACGCGGAACGAGCAATATCACTACGTAAATTCGGGCGTATCGGGCGTAATTGCAAGCGTATCACTACGTAAATGTGTCTAACTGAAAGCAAAATTTTCTTATAAATCATATAAAAGAAAAAATGCCTTGATTTCCTATTTAAAATTAATATCAATGGCCTATTTTCTACTAATACATAAACATAAGGCTTTCAGTCATTTAGAAAAAAAATTTTGCGAGCTGGAATAATGAATCCTTCAGTACCAATCTGAAACAAAAGCGATAGAATAATGACAAAGGGAGGTGAGCTGAACAGATATTTTCTGCTTACATAGAGAAATGTTAAATTCGGTTACTGAGCACAATTGACTTCTGCCAGAACTTAAGAGTTTTTTTTTCCGCCGTACCAGAGGCGACGCTATAGCGTTGCCTATAGTAAAGGCCATACGGCTCTAATGTTTTATTATTATTTATTTATTATTATTTTTTTCCCAGAGGCACTTCATATGGAAGGGGTCGTCGTAGAAACTTCAAAGGGGAATCATTCAATTGGAAATCGAGAGTTCTAGTGCCCTTTCTAATAGTCGAAAGTGATTGGAGGGCAACTAGCCCCCCCCCCCCCCACACCCATCATTTCCCCAAACACATCCAATCAAAATTTTGAGATAGCCATTTTGTTCAGCGTAGCTGATTTTTAGATATAAAATATGTTTTTGAGGAGGTCACTCCCCCACAACCCTCAGGGCAAGGGTTTTAAGTTATGCCCTAGGGGCATATAAGGTTTTTATAGAAGGCGCTGTCGTAGAAACTTGAAAAAAAGCTCATTCGATTGGAAATTCAAAGGGATAGTGCCCTTTTTAATAGCCGAAAGTGATTGGAGGGCAACTTACCCCCTCTCACGCCCACCTTTTCCCCAAATACATCCAATCAAAATTTTGAGATAGCCATTTTATTAGACGTAGTTTTAAGTTCTGGAAATTAGGTCAACTCCCCCACAACCCTCAGGGCAAGGGTTGTAAATTATGCCCCGGGGGCACATAAAGTTTTGTATAGACAAAGTTGTCGTAGAAACTTCAGAAAGGGCTCATTCGATTGGAAATTTAAATGGCTAGTTCAAATGGCTAGTCGAAAGTGATTCTAAGGCAACTGACACCCTTCCACGCCCACAATTTCCCCAAACACATCCAATCAAAATTTTGATATAGCCATTTTGTTCAACGTAGTCGAAAGTTCTGGAAATTATATGTTTGAGCAGGACACTTCCCCCACAGTCTTCAGGAACAAGGGTTATAAGTTATGCCCTGGGGGCATATATGGTTCTTATGGAAGGAATCCTCGTATAAACTTCAGAGAGGGCTCATTTGATTGGAAACTGAAAGTTCTAATTCACTTTTTAAGCGTCAAAAGGTATTGGAGGGTAACCAGCTTCCCCCCCCCAAACCTTTTTTGCCAAATGCATCCAATAAAAATTTTAAGATAGCTATTTGGTTCAAAACAGTTCAAAGATCATATAACAAAAATTCCGGTGTCGACACAGCCCCCCAGGGCCCGGGGCAGGCGTTGTAAGCTATGCCCTGGGGTATATATGGGTCTTATGGAAGGAATTCTCGTATTAACTACAAACAGGGCTCATTTGATTGGAAATTGAAAGTTCTAGTTCAAATTTTAAGAGTCAAAAGAGATTGGAGGGCACCTAGCCCCTCCCCCCCTCCACGCCCTTTTTTCCTCAAAAAAGGGCGTGTCCTGAAAAAAACATTTCAGGACAATTCCAAACAGTCCTGATCTCTCTGTGTCAGCAAGTGAAATGGTCTAAATACCCTTATTGAAGCTATTTTTTCAATCCATTCATTGTTGTCAATCGCTGTCCACAAGTTATCCAAGCTGTCCACTGTTCATACATAAGGTTTTTATCAAAGAGGTAATCGTATAGACTTTGAAAAGGCCTCATTCGATTTAAATCGAAAGTTCTAGATCCATTTTTTAAAATCAAGAATAATCGGACAGTAAGCACCCCCCCCCCATGCCATAAAAAACTTGAAACTTTTTGCAATAAAAAACGAACAAAAATTGATTTTTAAAAAAAAAACTTTAAGAAAAATAAGTTTTTCAAAGAAAAGTAAAGGCCATTTTAAACTTGAGCTCACCAGATACGAATACCTGTTAAAAGTCAAACTGAAAACGATCAGAAATTACTATTAAAGAGTAAATGAAACCCAAAACGAACAGAAATTAAATAAACAATGATAGCAAAAAAACATACAACAAGTAATAATATAAATGAATAAATAGACCTTAAAGCGAGTAATGTTAGATTAAATATGAAAATCAAGCTTAAAACGAAAAAAAAAATGTTCCAATTGAAGTATAAATGAAATTTTAAACGAACAGAAATTAAATAAACAAGCAATGCGAACAAACATACAATAGGTATTAATGTAAATGAATAAATAAATCTTAAAACGAGTGAAACTTAAATTGGATATGCAAATCGAGCTTTAATCGAATGAAAATAACTACAAACAAGAGTTTGGGTATCGCCTCACTGCAGAAGCCTAAAACCTACTGCGTCATTGGTGCTTTACTGAAAACGAATTATATTACAAATGTTTTCTTTTATACTTAGTATTGAAAATAAATATTAAAATTAGATTAAAATTTTGAACTGATGAGCTTTCAGCAATTAATATCATTACACATCAAATATTCAGTTTAATTTATTAGTTCTTTCCAAGATTGTTCAAGACAAATATAGTTTCACTTCAAACAAAATTTGGATACTGCCCCCTTCTTTAACTGTAAAAACCTAAAGCCTTCTGCGTCATTGGCGGTTCACCGAAAACGAATTACTTGTATATTACAAATTTATTCTTTTCCAGTTCTTACAGCATTGAAAATGAAAATAAAAATTACAGTGAAAAAAAATCTTGAACTGATGGATCTTTCAACAATAAATATCATTCTACATCTAATATTCAATTTGATTTTGTTTATACTTTCCAAGACTGTTCAAGACTCACATAGTTTTCAGTAAAGCGCCAATGACGCAGTAGGCGTTAGGCTTCTGTAGTGAGGCGATACCCAAACTATCGTTTGTAGTTATTTTTATTCAATTCAAGCTTGATTTGCATGTCCAATTTAAGTTTCACTCGTTTTAAGATTTACTTATTCATTTACATTAATATCTATTGTATGTTTGTTCGCATTGATTGTTTTTTTTTTAAATTTCTGTTCGTTTTAAGTCTCATTTATACTTCAATAGCGAAATTTTTTTTTTCGTTTTAAGCTTGATTTTCATATTCAATTTAAGCATTACTCGCTTTAAGATCTATTTATTCATTTATATTTTTACTTGTTGTGTGTTTTTTGCTAAAAATTTATTTAATTTCTGTGCGTTTTGAGTTTCCTTTATTCTTTAATAGTAATTTCTGGTCGTTTTAAGTTTGAATTTTAACAAGTATTTGTATCTGGTGAGCTTATCTTTAAAATGGCCTTTACTTTTCTTTGAAAAAATTATTTTTCGGAAAGTTTTTTTTTAATTAATAACAAAAAACATTGAATCAAGACTATTGATCAGAAAGTCGTTTCCGTAAGCTTTGTGAATCAATCTTTTCATCAGCGTCCAAATCAACACAAATACAGTGAGTGTCTGAATGCACAGAAAATATAATTCTAAAATAAAAACAAAAATTAAAGATTCACTTCTTGAAAGTTTTACCAGCCAAAAACACTATAAATAAAGAAAAAGGAAAGAGTGAAACGTAAGGAAAACTTCTTCAAGATTTTTTTTTTATTTATATTTTTTATTTTTCAAAATTCATCGTGTTAATTGAACGTTCTACCTGTTAATATATACTTCCAAATCCTCAGTGTATTTATAAATAGAAATGCAATAGGGTCGAAGAAAGCATTTACAAATGTCGTGATAATCAAAGTTACCTCAGATACCTATCTAGAACCAAGGGCGTCGTTTCGGGGGGGGGGCAATTTTTCTCTATTAATTTGAAGATAAAAATTACTATATAGCTCAAGCCCCTTGACTATCCGGACATGGACCCCTCTTGCCCCCCCCCCCCCCCCCCCAATAAAGATGCTGGAGCTACGCCCCTGCATAGGACTTAATTCGAATGGATCCAACTAACAAAATGATTATTTTTGTTGCACTTGTATGTACACAGGGAACATTTTGGGTATTTGCCCTCGCCTAAATCTTAAGATTTCGACGACTCTTGCGTAATGTTGTGGAGAGCTAGTTGAATACACCAAATCCTGCTTTAAAAGGCAACGCTCAGTAAATGTCCGCCTACTTGAGGTAGATTATAATAAAAAGTCTATAATCAGTATTCATTATTCGAAACTTGTTATGTTTGCTGAAAGGGTTGAGTTTGGGGCATAAATTTTGTTGTTTAATTTATTCATCATTCTTGCTGACAAAAATGATGAAGTTGCTAATTAGAACCTATCTATCTTTCTGTTTTGATCAGAAGCAAAACCCAATCACTACATGTGAAGAATCCTCTATACTCATTAAAGAAATACAAAAATTGGGACAAAAATGGTCAATTAATATTAGTCCAACCAAAAACAGCGTATTTGTACAATATTTATTTATATTCCCAAATATTTTGTCTTGTTTCTTATCCTATGATATAGCCCACCGGTATTTTTTCATTTACTGATGGGAAAAGCCTAGGATTTACCTTGTTGTTTTTTAAAACGTGCTCAACAGCTTCAGAAAGGATTCTGTCAGTGGCTTAATGCTAATGTCACCAATCCTTTTGAAACACCAATCCACACTCATCTCAAATATTGTTTAACTACCCAGCATATAACCAAATCACGATGTACTCCATAACCAAACAGTTCGTGGTAACAAATTGTTTGTAACGAATGGTAACGAACGTAAAGAGTGACTCGGCCCAATAGTAACCCAAACTCTAAAAAGATCTTTTTGATAACAATTGATACATGAAAAGAATTGATTTTTATGCTGATTCCGAATATATGAAACCCATTAAGTTTAATATTACCCATCGAAAGCTACATTCCTGAGAAAATTTGCCAGTAGAATGGCCTTATTGAGTCGTGACAGTACAAAATTCGGTTATCAAAAGAATGTATCTCGTGTCAGTACACCTAATATGGGCATAGAGTCATTAGGGAGAATGATTACGTAATGGGTCAATGACCTCTTTTTCCAAGGTCGATTTATTTGATGTTTCTATGTGTAATAACCTAACCGGGACGAAGGTTGCACATGCGCATTGAATTCTAACGGGAACAATGTTATTGATCTAGGACTCGAGGGGGAGGTGAATTTCCGAGAACTTGATTGCGTAATCGATCGTGAGTGTCATGACGGGACATAATTTATTCAAGGATTATCGATCGAGTCTAATGGGGGTGTCAAGGTCAATCGATCTGTTGTTGTTGTTTGGCCACGTGTAATGACATGAGGGGTGATTTACATAATCGCTCAGGGAATTATTGATTTATGACACTGTGGGGTGATTTACATAATCGCTAGGGGAAATTATTAATTAACGATGGGGGAATTAAGAAACAAAAATGGCTTCATTGTTGTTTGGCTAGCCTGGCCTGAGAACTTGATTTACATAATCGCTAGGGGAAATTATTGATTCACGAAGGGGAAATTAGAAACAAACATGACTTCATTATTGTTTGGCTAACCTAACCTGTGAACTTGATTTACATAATCGGCGGAGAAATTGTTGATTCACGAAGAGGGAATTAAGAAACATTAAGGCTTCTTTAATCTTAGGTCTGTGGGATAAACGTTCATTAGGTCAGAGAGAAAAATTAATATTCTATTTTTAAATAGGGCTTCACGAAGGGGGAATTAAGAAACATTAAGGCTTCTTTAATCTTAGGCCTGAGGGATAAACGTTCTTTAGGTCAGAGAGAAAAATTAATATTCTATTTTTAAATAGGGCTTCATCGATCTTTAGTGTCAGGAATTAGAAATGACATCACTTGTTATCTTGGAATTATGCGGGAGTCTAAAGAGATAGAAATTCTATTTTTAAATACGGCTTCACGGAGCTTTAAGTCGGAGAGATAAATTGATATTCTAACGAAACCATAATAGTTTAGCTAGGAACATTTATGAGATGAAGAGATTAACGTAGGAAAGGGTTTCCTAGAAATTTGAAATGTGAAAGCACAGAGATGCCAAACAGAAGAAACACACAGAAATAACTTTTAGGGGATTATTTGGGCGAAACGGTTTTAGACAGCTTATGGAATTATTTCGGCGAAACCGTTAGAGACATTGATTTAAAAGATGATTTTTGAGTGTGGTCGTTATAATACACAAGTTCCATTGAACAGTGTTGTGAGGTCCCCTACCACAACCCCAAAGGGCCCCGATCGCCCTACCCCGATCCAAAGGGTTCCAATCCCCATACCCCAATCCAGAAGGAACCCCCCGGTCCCCAAAGGTTCCCAGGGCTCCCACCCGGCCCCCAGACCCTCAAAGGCCCACCCCGGGCCCCCCAAAGGCACATCGAGCTCCCAAAAGACCACCGGGGTCCCAAAGGCCTTCACCCGGTCTCCAAATGTCCCCCAGACTCTCAACCGGCCTCCAGGACCCCCAAAGGCCCTCCACCGGCCCCCAAAGGTCCCCCAGGCTTCCAAAGGGCCCCCACCCTCCCCTCCCTCTCCCTCTCCTCCCCACTCCTCACCGTTACCTCCCCCTCCCCCAACCCCCTCCCCCTCACCTCCCCTCCTCCTCCCCTCCTCATCCCCTCCTCCTCCCCACCCCCTCCCCTCCCCCTCCCCACCTCCCCCAACCCCATTTTTTTAATATTTTTTGTGCATTGAGACACAGAAGGGACACCCTCCCCCAAGGGTCCCCCAAACACCCTCCCGGGCCCCCCAAAGAGTCCCCTCTCCATTTTTTTAATACTTTTTTATGGCTTTATTATATCTTTTCTGAACAAGTTCCATTCATAATGTCATTCCCAAAACCCATTTTCCAACCTCAAAGAGTCCCCTCCCCAATTTGTAAATACTTTCTTGAATTTTTTAACATGGTATTTTTTAACTTTTTACGTTCCGACCTTTCTCAAAGAGTCAAATTTAAAGTTCTATTACAAATATTTTCCCGGAACAAGAAAAGTCCCAAGACATAAAAAATTTAAAGTTCACTTCTAAATTTTTCCGTAGAAGATAGGAAAAGTTATACTATGATTGTGATTATTTTCTATGAAGATAGAAAGTTTCACTTTAATTCTAAATTTTCTTAAATTCAGTTCTGATCATTCTCAAAGAGATGAAAAAATTTAAAGTTCTGTTCCAAATATTTCCCCGGAAGAAGAAAAGTTCAACTTCGATTCTGAATTTTCTCAATGAAAAAGAAATTAGTCATTGATCAATTCTATTTTCCCAAAATAATATAAAATTTTCCACTTCAATTCAGATTTTTCTCAAAGAGATGAAAAATTTAAAATATTATTTCAAATTTTTCTTAGAAGATAGAAAAGATCAAGTTTTCTTCTGAATTTTACCAAAGAACACAATTCAATTCTAATTTCTCCAGAGAAAATAAAAAGCTTCCACTTCAGTTTTAAGTTTACCAAGGCATAAAAAATGTAAAGTTCAGTTCTAAATTTTTCCTTAGAAGATAGGAATAGTTATACTTTGATTGTGATTATTTTCTATGAAGATAAAAAGTTTCACTTTAGTTCTAAATTTTCTTAAATTCAGTTCCCACCTTTCTCAAAGAGATGAAAAAATTTAAAGTTCTGTTCAATATATTTTCTCGGAAGAAGAAAAGTTCAACTTCGATTCTGAATTTTCTCATTGAAAATGAAATATGTTATTGATCAATTCTATTTATCCAAAATAATATAAAAATTTTCCACTTCAGTTCAGATTTTTCTCAAAGAGATGAAAAATTTAAAATACTATTCCAAATTTTTCTTAGAAGATAGAAAAGTTCAAGTTCTCTTCTGAATTTTACCAAAGAACACAATACAATTCTAATTTCTCCAGAGAAAATAAAAAGCTTCCACTTCAGTTTTAAGTTCACCAAGACATAAAAAATTTAAAGTTCTGTTCTAAATTTTTCTGTAGAAGATAGGAAAAGTTATACTATGATAGTGATTATTTTCTATGAAGATAAAAAGTTTCACTTTAATTCTAAATTTTCTTAAATTCAGTTCCGACTTTTCACATAGAGATGAAAAAAATTTGAAGTTCTGTTCCAAATTTTTCATAGAATATTGGGAAAGTTATACTTTGATCGTGAATATTCAAGTTCTCTTCTGAATTTTACCAAAGAACACAATTCAATTCTAATTTCTCCAGAGAAAATAAAAAGCTGCCACTTCAGTTTTAAGTTCGCCATGACATAAAAAATTTAAAGTTCAGTTCTAAATTTCTACATAGAAGATAGGAAAAGTTATACTATGATTGTGATTATTTTCTATGAAGATTAAAAGTTTCACTTCAATTTTAAATTTTCTCAAAGAAGTGAAGAAAAGTTCAACTTCGATTCTGAATTTTCTCAATGAAAATGAAGTAAGTTATTGATCATTTCTATTTTCCCAAAATAATATAAAAATTTTTCACTTCAGTTCAGATTTTTCTCAAACAGATGAAAAAATTTAAAATACTGTTCCAAATTTTTCATAGAAGATAGAAAAGTTCTTGTTCTCTTCTGAATTTTATCAAAGAACATAATTCATTTCTAATTTCTCCAGAGAAAATAAAAAGTTTCCATATCACTTTTAAGTTTACCAAGACATAAAAATTTAAAGTTCAATTCTAAATTTTTCCATAGAAGATAGGAAAATCTATACTATGATTGTGATTATTTTCCATGGAGATAAAAAGTTTCACTTTAATTCTAAATTTTCTTAAATTCAATTCCGACCTTTCTCAAAGAGATGAAAAAAATTAAAGTTCTGTTCCAAATATTTTCCCGGAAGAAGAAAATTTCAACTTCGATTCTGAATTTTCTCAATGAAAATGAAAAAGTTATTGATCAAATCTTTTTTCCCAAAATAATATAAAAATTTCCACTTCAGTTCAAATTTTTTTCTCAAAGAGATGAAGAAATTTAAAGTTCTGTTCCAAATTTTTCATAGAAGATTGGAAAAGTTATACTTTGATCGTGAATATTCGAGTTCTATTCTGAATTTTACCAAAGAACACAATTCAATTCTAATTTCCCCAATAAAAAATTTAAAGTTCAATTCTAAATTTTTCGGTGGAAGATAGAAAAAGTAATACCATACTTGTGAATATTTTCCCGGAAGATAAAAAGTTCTAGTTCAATTAAAAATTTTCTCAACGAAGTGAAGAAGAATTCAAGTTCTCTTCTGAATTTTACCAAAGAACACAATTCATTTCTAATTTCACCAGAGAAAATAAAAATCTTCCACTTCAGTTCTTTATTTCACAAAGACATAAAGAAATTTAAAGTTCAATTCTAAATTTTTCGGTGGAAGATAGAAAAAGTAATACCATACTTGTGATTATTTTCATGGAAGATAAAAAGTTCTAGTTCAATTTAAAATTTTCTCAACGAAGTGAAGGAAAGTTCAAGTTCTCTTATGAATTTTCTCAATGAAAAAGAAATTAGTCATTGATCATTTCTATTTTTCCAAATAATATAAAAATTTTCCACTTTAGTTCAGATCTGGCTCGAAGAGATGAAAAATTTAAAATACTGTTCCAAATTTTTCACTGAAGATAAAAAAGTTCAAGTTCTCTTCGGAATTTTACCAAAGAACACAATTCAATTCTAATTTCTCCAGAGAAAATAAAAATCTTCCACTTCAGTTCTTTATTTCACAAAGACAAAGAAATTTAAAGTTCAATTCTAAATTTTTCGGTGGAAGATAGAAAAAGTAATACCATACATGTGAATATTTTCCCGGAAGATAAAAAGTTCTAGTTCAATTTAAAATTTTCTCAACGAAGTGAAGAAAAGTTCAAGTTCTCTTCTGAACTTTACCAAAGAACACACTTCAATTCTAATTTCTCCAGAGAAAACAAAAATCTTCCACTTCAATTCTTTATTTCACAAAGACATAAAGAAATTTAAAGTTCAATTCTAATTTTTCGGTGGAAGATAGAAAAAGTAATACCATACTTGTGAATATTTTCACGGAAGATAAAAAGTTCTAGTTCAATTTAAAATTTTCTCAACGAAGTCAAGGAAAGTTCAAGTTCTCTTCTGAACTTTACCAAAGAACACACTTCAATTCTAATTTCTCCAGAGAAAACAAAAATCTTCCACTTCAGTTCTTTATTTCACAAAGACATAAAGAAATTTAAAGTTCAATTCTAAATTTTTCGATGGAAGATAGAAAAAGTAATACCATACTTGTGATTATTTTCACGGAAGATAAAAAGTTATAGTTCAATTTAAAATTTTCTCAACGAAGTGAAGAAGAATTCAAGTTCTCTTCTGAATTTTACCAAAGAACACAATTCATTTCTAATTTCACCAGAGAAAATAAAAATATTCCACTTCAGTTCTTTATTTCACAAAGACATAAAGAAATTTAAAGTTCAATTCTAAATTTTTCGGTGGAAGATAGAAAAAGTAATACCATACTTGTGAATATTTTCATGGAAGATAAAAAGTTCTAGTTCAATTTAAAATTTTCTCAACGAAGTGAAGGAAAGTTCAAGTTCTCTTCTGAATTTTCTCAATGAAAAAGAAATTAGTCATTGATCATTTCTATTTTTCCAAATAATATAAAAATTTTCCACTTTAGTTCAGATCTGGCTCGAAGAGATGAAAAATTTAAAATACTGTTCCAAATTTTTCACTGAAGATGAAAAAGTTCAAGTTCTCTTCGGAATTTTACCAAAGAACACAATTCAATTCTAATTTCTCCAGAGAAAATAAAAATCTTCCACTTCAGTTCTTTATTTCACAAAGACAAAGAAATTTAAAGTTCAATTCTAAATTTTTCGGTGGAAGATAGAAAAAGTAATACCATACTTGTGAATATTTTCCCGGAAGATAAAATGTTCTAGTTCAATTTAAAATTTTCTCAACGAAGTGAAGAAAAGTTCAAGTTCTCTTCTGAACTTTACCAAAGAACACACTTCAATTCTAATTTCTCCAGAGAAAACAAAAATCTTCCACTTCAGTTCTTTATTTCACAAAGACATAAAGAAATTTAAAGTTCAATTCTAATTTTTCGGTGGAAGATAGAAAAAGTAATACCATACTTGTGAATATTTTCACGGAAGATAAAAAGTTCTAGTTCAATTTAAAATTTTCTCAACGAAGTCAAGGAAATTTCAAGTTCTCTTCTGAACTTTACCAATGAACACACTTCAATTCTAATTTCTCCAGAGAAAACAAAAATTTTCCACTTCAGTTCTTCGTTTCACAAAGACATAAAGAAATTTAAAGTTCAATTCTAAATTTTTCGGTGGGAGATAGAAAAATTAATACCATACTTGTGAGACTAAAAATGAAGATATTTATGCAGAGTTTCAACTAGCTATGGCTAAGTTTGCTAAAGACAAGCTATTTTCTTGCGAAAACACACAAACTCAGAAAAAATGTTCAATGTTCCTTTAGTACCTATGCAATTAGACTAAATGAAGATATTTATGCAGAGTTTCAACTAGCTATGGCTAAGTTTGCTAAAGACAAGCTATTTTCGTGCGAAAAACACACAAAATCAGAAAAAATGTTCAATGTTCCTTTAGTACCTATGCAATTAGGCTTAAATGAAGATATTTATGCAGAGTTTTAACTAGCTATGGATAAGTTTGCTAAAGACAAGCTATTTTCTTGCAAAAACACACAAAATCAGAAGTAAAATGTTCAGTGTTCCTTTAGTACATACACAATTAGGCTAAAAATGAAGATATTTATGCACAGTTTCAACTAGCTATGGCTACGTTTGCTAAAGATAAGCTATTTTCTTGCGAAAACACACAAAATCAGAAAAAATGTTCAATGTTCCTTTAGTACCTATGCAATTAGGCTTAAATGAAGATATTTATGCAGAGTTTCAACTAACTATGGCTAAGTTTGCTAAAGACAAGCTATTTTCTTGCGAAAACACAAACAAAATCAGAAAAAATGTTCAATGTTCCTTTAGTACCTACGCAATTAGGCTAAAAATGAAGATATTTATGCAGAGTTTCAACTAGCTATGGCTAAGTTTGCTAAAGACAAGCTATTTTCTTGCGAAAACACACAAAATCAGAAAAAATGTTCAATGTTCCTTTAGTACCTACGCAATTAGGATAAAAATGAAGATATTTATGCACTGTTTAAACTAGCTATGGCTAAGTTTGCTAAAGACAAGCTATTTTCTTGCGAAAACACACAAAATCAGAAAAAATATTGTTAGGTTAGGTTAAGTTAGATTAGGTTAGGTTAGCCTACGTACGCGCGCATATAGGTTAGGTTAGGTTGGATTAAGTTAGGTTAGGTTAAGTTAGGTTAGGTTAGGTTAGATTAAGTTAGGTTAGGTTAAGTTAGGTTAGGCTAGGTTAGGTTAGGTTAAGTTATGTCTTTGTGAAACGAAGAACTGAAGTGGAAGATTTTTGTTTTCTCTGGAGAAATTAGAATTGAAGTGTGTTCATTGGTAAAGTTCAGAAGAGAACTTGAACTTTCCTTGACTTCGTTGAGAAAATTTTAAATTGAACTAGAACTTTTTATCTTCCGTGAAAATATTCACAAATATGGTATTACTTTTTCTATCTTCCACCGAAAAATTAGAATTGAACTTTAAATTTCTTTATGTCTTTGTGAAATAAAGAACTGAAGTGGAAGATTTTTGTTTTCTCTGGAGAAATTAGAATTGAAGTGTGTTCTTTGGTAAAGTTCAGAAGAGAACTTGAACTTTTCTTCACTTCGTTGAGAAAATTTTAAATTGAACTAGAACTTTTTATCTTCCGGGAAAATATTCACAAGTATGGTATTACTTTTTCTATCTTCCACCGAAAAATTTAGAATTGAACTTTAAATTTCTTTGTCTTTGTGAAATAAAGAACTGAAGTGGAAGATTTTTATTTTCTCTGGAGAAATTAGAATTGAATTGTGTTCTTTGGTAAAATTCCGAAGAGAACTTGAACTTTTTCATCTTCAGTGAAAAATTTGGAACAGTATTTTAAATTTTTCATCTCTTCGAGCCAGATCTGAACTAAAGTGGAAAATTTTTATATTATTTGGAAAAATAGAAATGATCAATGACTAATTTCTTTTTCATTGAGAAAATTCAGAAGAGAACTTGAACTTTCCTTCACTTCGTTGAGAAAATTTTAAATTGAACTAGAACTTTTTATCTTCCATGAAAATATTCACAAGTATGGTATTACTTTTTCTATCTTCCCCCGAAAAATTTAGAATTGAACTTTAAATTTCTTTATGTCTTTGTGAAATAAAGAACTGAAGTGGAATATTTTTATTTTCTCTGGTGAAATTAGAAATGAATTGTGTTCTTTGGTAAAATTCAGAAGAGAACTTGAATTCTTCTTCACTTCGTTGAGAAAATTTTAAATTGAACTAGAACTTTTTATCTTCCGTGAAAATAATCACAAGTATGGTATTACTTTTTCTATCTTCCATCGAAAAATTTAGAATTGAACTTTAAATTTCTTTATGTCTTTGTGAAATAAAGAACTGAAGTGGAAGATTTTTGTTTTCTCTGGAGAAATTAGAATTGAAGTGTGTTCTTTGGTAAAGTTCAGAAGAGAACTTGAACTTTCCTTGACTTCGTTGAGAAAATTTTAAATTGAACTAGAACTTTTTATCTTCCGTGAAAATATTCACAAGTATGGTATTACTTTTTCTATCTTCCACCGAAAAATTAGAATTGAACTTTAAATTTCTTTATGTCTTTGTGAAATAAAGAATTGAAGTGGAAGATTTTTGTTTTCTCTGGAGAAATTAGAATTGAAGTGTGTTCTTTGGTAAAGTTCAGAAGAGAACTTGAACTTTTCTTCACTTCGTTGAGAAAATTTTAAATTGAACTAGAACTTTTTATCTTCCGGGAAAATATTCACATGTATGGTATTACTTTTTCTATCTTCCACCGAAAAATTTAGAATTGAACTTTAAATTTCTTTGTCTTTGTGAAATAAAGAACTGAAGTGGAAGATTTTTATTTTCTCTGGAGAAATTAGAATTGAATTGTGTTCTTTGGTAAAATTCCGAAGAGAACTTGAACTTTTTATCTTCAGTGAAAAATTTGGAACAGTATTTTAAATTTTTCATCTCTTCGAGCCAGATCTGAACTAAAATGGAAAATTTTTATATTATTTGGAAAAATAGAAATGATCAATGACTAATTTCTTTTTCACTGAGAAAATTCAGAAGAGAACTTGAACTTTCCTTCACTTCGTTGAGAAAATTTTAAATTGAACTAGAACTTTTTATCTTCCGTGAAAATAATCACAAGTATGGTATTACTTTTTCTATCTTCCACCGAAAAATTTAGAATTGAACTTTAAATTTCTTTATGTCTTTGTGAAATAAGGAACTGAAGTGGAAGATTTTTTTTTCTCTGGTGAAATTAGAAATGAATTGTGTTCTTTGGTAAAATTCAGAAGAGAACTTGAATTCTTCTTCACTTCGTTGAGAAAATTTTAAACTGAACTAGAACTTTTTATCTTCCGGGAAAATATTCACAAGTATGGTATTACTTTTTCTATCTTCCACCGAAAAATTTAGAATTAAACTTTAAATTTTTTATTGGGGAAATTAGAATTGAATTGTGTTCTTTGGTAAAATTCAGAATAGAACTCGAATATTCACGATCAAAGTATAACTTTTCCTATCTTCTATGACAAATTTGGAACAGAACTTTAAATTTCTTCATCTCTTTGAGAAAAAAATTTTGAACTGAAGTGGAAATTTTTATATTATTTTTGGAAAAAAGATTTGATCAATAACTTTTTCATTTTCATTGAGAAAATTCAGAATCGAAGTTAATTTTTTCTTCTTCCGGGAAAATATTTGGAACAGAACTTTAATTTTTTTCATCTCTTTGAGAAAGGTCGGAATTGAATTTAAGAAAATTTAGAATTAAAGTGAAACTTTTTATCTTCATGGAAAATAATCACAATCATAGTATAGATTTTCCTATCTTCTATGGAAAAATTTAGAATTGAACTTTAAATTTTTATGTCTTGGTAAACTTAAAAGTGATATGGAAACTTTTTATTTTCTCTGGAGAAATTAGAAATGAATTATGTTCTTTGATAAAATTCAGAAGAGAACAAGAACTTTTCTATCTTCTATGAAAAATTTGGAACAGTATTTTAAATTTTTTCATCTGTTTGAGAAAAATCTGAACTGAAGTGAAAAATTTTTATATTATTTTGGGAAAATAGAAATGATCAATAACTTACTTCATTTTCATTGAGAAAATTCAGAATCGAAGTTGAACTTTTCTTCACTTCTTTGAGAAAATTTAAAATTGAAAGTGAAACTTTTAATCTTCATAGAAAATAATCACAATCATCGTATAACTTTTCCTATCTTCTATGTAGAAATTTAGAACTGAACTTTAAATTTTTTATGTCTTGGTGAACTTAAAACTGAAGTGGCAGCTTTTTATTTTCTCTGGAGAAATTAGAATTGAATTGTGTTCTTTGGTAAAATTCAGAAGAGAACTTGAATATTCACGATCAAAGTATAACTTTCCCAATATTCTATGAAAAATTTGGAACAGAACTTCAAATTTTTTTCATCTCTATGTGAAAAGTCGGAACTGAATTTAAGAAAATTTAGAATTAAAGTGAAACTTTTTATCTTCATAGAAAATAATCACTATCATAGTATAACTTTTCCTATCTTCTACAGAAAAATTTAGAACAGAACTTTAAATTTTTTATGTCTTGGTGAACTTAAAACTGAAGTGGAAGCTTTTTATTTTCTCTGGAGAAATTAGAATTGTATTGTGTTCTTTGGTAAAATTCAGAAGAGAACTTGAACTTTTCTATCTTCTAAGAAAAATTTGGAATAGTATTTTAAATTTTTCATCTCTTTGAGAAAAATCTGAACTGAAGTGGAAAATTTTTATATTATTTTGGATAAATAGAATTGATCAATAACATATTTCATTTTCAATGAGAAAATTCAGAATCGAAGTTGAACTTTTCTTCTTCCGAGAAAATATATTGAACAGAACTTTAAATTTTTTCATCTCTTTGAGAAAGGTCGGAACTGAATTTAAGAAAATTTAGAATTAAAGTGAAACTTTTTATCTTCATAGAAAATAATCACAATCATAGTATAACTTTTCCTATCTTCTAAGGAAAAATTTAGAACTGAACTTTACATTTTTTATGCCTTGGTAAACTTAAAACTGAAGTGGAAGCTTTTTATTTTCTCTGGAGAAATTAGAATTGAATTGTGTTCTTTGGTAAAAATTCAGAAGAGAACTTGATCTTTTCTATCTTCTAAGAAAAATTTGGAATAATATTTTAAATTTTTCATCTCTTTGAGAAAAATCTGAATTGAAGTGGAAAATTTTATATTATTTTGGGAAAATAGAATTGATCAATGACTAATTTCTTTTTCATTGAGAAAATTCAGAATCGAAGTTGAACTTTTCTTCTTCCGGGGAAATATTTGGAACAGAACTTTAAATTTTTTCATCTCTTTGAGAATGGTCAGAACTGAATTTAAGAAAATTTAGAATTAAAGTGAAACTTTCTATCTTCATAGAAAATAATCACAATCATAGTATAACTTTTCCTATCTTCTACGGAAAAATTTAGAAGTGAACTTTAAATTTTTTATGTCTTGGGACTTTTCTTGTTCCGGGAAAATATTTGTAATAGAACTTTAAATTTGACTCTTTGAGAAAGGTCGGAACGTAAAAAGTTAAAAAATACCATGTTAAAAAATTCAAGAAAGTATTTACAAATTGGGGAGGGGACTCTTTGAGGTTGGAAAATGGGTTTAGGAATGACATTATGAATGGAACTTGTTCAGAAAAGATATAATAAAGCCATAAAAAAGTATTAAAAAAATGGAGAGGGGACTCTTTGGGGGGCCCGGGGAGGGTGTTTGGGGGACCCTTGGGGGAGGGTGTCCCTTCTGTGTCTCAATGCACAAAAAATATTAAAAAAAATGGGGAGGGGAGGAGGGGAGGGGGAGGGGAGGAGGAGGGGAGGAGGAGGGGATGAGGAGGGGAGGAGGAGGGGAGGGGAGGGGGAGGGGGGTTGGGGGAGGGGGAGGTGACGGTGAGGAGTGGGGAGAAGAGGGAGAGGGAGGGGAGGGTGGGGGCCCTTTGGAAGCCTGGGGGACCTTTGGGGGCCGGTGGAGGGCCATTGGGGGTCCTGGAGGCCGGTTGAGAGTCTGGGGGACATTTGGAGACCGGGTGAAGGCCTTTGGGACCCCGGTGGTCTTTTGGGAGCTCGATGTGCCTTTGGGGGGCCCGGGTGGGCCTTTGAGGGTCTGGGGGCCGGGTGGGAGCCCTGGGAACCTTTGGGGACCGGGGGGGTCCTTCTGGATTGGGGTATAGGGATTGGAACCCTTTGGATCGGGGTAGGGCGATCGGGGCTCTTTGGGGATGTGGTAGGGGACCTCACAACACTGTTCAATGGAACTTGTGTATTATAACGACCACACTCAAAAATCATCTTTTAAATCATCTTTTAAATCAATGTCTCTAACGGTTTCGCCGAAATAATTCCATAAGCTGTCTAAAACCGTTTCGCCCAAATAATCCCCTAAAAGTAATTTCTGTGTGTTTCTTTTGTTTGGCATCTCTTTGCTTTCACATTTCAAATTTCTAGGAAACCCTTTCCTACGTTAATCTCTTCATCTCATAAATGTTCCTAGCTAAACTATTATGGTTTCGTTAGAATATCAATTTATCTCTCCGACTTAAAGCTCCGTGAAGCCGTATTTAAAAATAGAATTTCTATCTCTTTAGACTCCCGCATAATTCCAAGATAACAAGTGATGTCATTTCTAATTCCTGACACTAAAGATCGATGAAGCCCTATTTAAAAATAGAATATTAATTTTTCTCTCTGACCTAAAGAACGTTTATCCCTCAGGCCTAAGATTAAAGAAGCCTTAATGTTTCTTAATTCCCCCTTCGTGAAGCCCTATTTAAAAATAGAATATTAATTTTTCTCTCTGACCTAATGAACGTTTATCCCACAGACCTAAGATTAAAGAAGCCTTAATGTTTCTTAATTCCCTCTTCGTGAATCAACAATTTCCCCGCCGATTATGTAAATCAAGTTCACAGGTTAGGTTAGCCAAACAATAATGAAGTCATGTTTGTTTCTAATTTCCCCTTCGTGAATCAATAATTTCCCCTAGCGATTATGTAAATCAAGTTCTCAGGCCAGGCTAGCCAAACAACAATGAAGCCATGTTTGTTTCTTAATTCCCCCATCGTGAATCAATAATTTCCCCTAGCGATTATGTAAATCACCCCACAGTGTCATAAATCAATAATTCCCTGAGCGATTATGTAAATCACCCCTCATGTCATTACACGTGGCCAAACAACAACAACAGATCGATTGACCTTGACACCCCCATTAGACTCGATCGATAATCCTTGAATAAATTATGTCCCGTCATGACACTCACGATCGATTACGCAATCAAGTTCTCGGAAATTCGCCTCCCCCTCGAGTCCTAGATCAATAACATTGTTCCCGTTAGAATTCAATGCGCATGTGCAACCTTCGTCCCGGTTAGGTTATTACACATAGAAACATCAAATAAATCGACCTTGGAAAAAGAGGTCATTGACCCCATTACGTAATCATTCTCCCTAATGACTCTATGCCCATATTAGCTGTACTGACACGAGATACATTCTTTTGATAACCGAATTTTGTACTGTCACGACTCAATAAGGCCATTCTACTTTTGCCCGATTTTTGAAAGAGGAGGTAAACGCCCCTAGAAAGCCAAGTAATGTTGATAAAATAATACCCTCAGGTTCAGCATATCAGAAAACCCTAAAGTAGAGGTTTCGAGCTCCTATCTACAGAAATGGAGAATTTTGTATTTTTTGCCAGAAGAAAGATCAAGGTTTGTCAAGGGCGTATAACACTCGCAGTATAATTGGGTTACAATAAGGATGACTTCCCTGTTCATATATATACAACTTTCTGTTCATTTCGAGCTTTAGTCGAACATCCGTTTAATTTTTGTACATTATAACTTCATTATTGGTTTCGTTTTTTATGAAGTCCTATTCGTTTTTTTTATGCCCTATGCGCCACAGATGGCTCAGGAGGACCTAAGTTCTAAGTAAGTATTTATTAAGTTCTTTTAACTCTAACATAAATCATCTGTTTCTTTTAACTTTAAGACCTTATATTTTAACAATGGGCTTTTCCAATATCCCCCCCCCCTACCCAGTTATAGCTATCCCACCGAATCTGGAGGGATTTTTCATTCCCTGAGTTATAGTTATTTGACTTTTTGACTATTTTGGAACAAAATAGCTATCTAAAACCATAGTTATTTTACCTTCAGACTAATATTAACAATATGACCATCTCATAAATTGGTTCGGAAGCATTTGGGGGAAAAGGGCAAGATAGGGATGGTTACCCCCCGATCGCTTTTCAATCTTAAACAGGGAACTTGAACATTCAGTTTCAAATCAAACGAGCCTTCTTTGAAGTCTGTTCGACCACCCCTTCCATAAGAACCTTATATTTTAACAATTGGTAACTTGCAAGACTTGCACCCTTTGTCCAGGGGTCTTTGGGTTTTTTGTCAATCCAGGAGGCATAGTTTTTTATGGCTATCTCAGACTTATGATCGGATGTATTAGGGGAAAAGAGGGCATGGGGGAGAAGGGGCTATAGAACTTCGGATTTCAAAGCAAAAAGCCCCCTCCAAAGTTTATGCAACCACCTCTTCCATAAGAACCTTATAAGCTCCGAGGGCATAACTGACAACCCTCGCCCCCAGGCTCTGGGGGGTTCTGTCAACCCAGAAAAATTTTTATATGATCTTTGGACTATTTTGAACAAAATAGATGTCTCGAATTTTTGATCGGACGCATTTGGGGAAAAGAAGGCAAGGGAGGGGGCGGGGTTTGTTTACCTCTGACCACTTTTGATTCTTAAAAAGGGCACTAGAGCTTCCAATTTCCAATTGAATGAGCCCCCTCTGATGTTTATAAGACCACTCCTTCCATAAATACCTTATGCGTTAACAATGGGCAACTGGCATAAATTATAGCCCTTGTCTCAAGGGCTTTGGGAGGAATGAGATCCCCAAAAGATGTAATTACTGAACCTTCCAACTGTGGTGAACAAAACGGGTATCCCAACATTTTGATTGTATATATTCGGGGAAATGATGGATGTGGTAGGAGGGGACTGGTCAATTACTTTGATCCTAAAAAAACAGCAATAGAAATTTGGGCTGGTAGCCCACCAATCGTTTTTTATTCTTAAAAAGAGCAATAGAAATTTCTATTTTCAATCGAGTGAGTTCCTTTCGAAGTACTTACGGCAACTCCTTTCACACTAAGTGGCTTTGTCAGAAAAAAAAAAATACAATATGCCCACTCCGCTTTTATTTTAGGCATCGTTATTACGCTACCTATGAAAAAGGGAACTAGAACTTTCGATTTTAATTCGAATGAGCTTCCTCCGTGGTTTATATGGCCACTCTTTCCATCAAAACCTTATATGCCCCCGGGGCGTAACATATGACAAGTATCCGCCCAACGTGGCATGGCACCTAATCAAAATTTGAGATTGACATTTTGTTAAAATAGTCGAAACTTTTAACAAATTTACCTCTGGAGATTTTATAATGGGAAGGGGGGGCGTTTTTGATCCTGTACGCCCGATTATCTCATGAAATTTAGAGATCGTTCTCTAGGCCAACAGAACCACACATTTTGACGGGTGTGAGAGGGGTTTCGGGGTCTTAAAGGACCCTAAGAGGGGTCAAAAAGCTTTTTGTTCCGATTAGTTCTATTTCGAATGACCTCCTATATATATATATATATATATATATATATATATTATATATATATATATATATATATATATATATATATATATATATATATATATATATATATATATATATATATATATATATTATATATATATATATATATATATATATATATATATATATAATATATATATATATATATATATATATATATATATATATATATATATATACCAGATTGTTTATTAGGTTGATGGGCCCAGAGTTTTCCAAGAGTCTACTCTGGAAACAATACGTGTACCTGAGTAAATCAATAGACACTATCTGCACCAGAATAGCTTTAAGGGTGTATCGGAACGGGAAGGAAGTCAAGTTGACTTTAGGCTTTGACTTGGAGAGGGAGAGGTGAATTGAAAGATATTATGTGTACCCAAGTCATTGAAACGGCTTGTTTGTCACATCTTGGGAAGTGCTTGGGGAATGGAACTGCAACTTTCAGATACTGTTGAAGAAGAAGGGGACGGAGGTGAAACTTTTAGGTACTATTGGAGAAGAGGGACAAGATTGGGGGATTGGGATTCAAGTTTCATTTTAGGCGGAGGAGAAAGGGCAAAAATAATTTTGTGTCCAATCTTATAAAAAAAATAATGTTTTTCGCACTATATACTTTAATTAGACTTATAATTTATGCTTATGCAAGGTGTCCATGGCCTATACATAGTTTTGTATAAAGGAAAAAGGGGTATATTTGATACTGGGTATTCAATTTGCTCAAAGCTTTCAAAGGTCATTTTCGGGACAAAGAAAATCAAACTTTACTGTTGGGAGAAGGGGGGCTGGAAATATACAAAACAGCTTTTGATCCTGAATAGTTGTATTTCGAATGACCAGTTACGGATTGTTTCCTACGCTAGATTCCCTGATATGCCAAATATTCCTAGATCTTGGGAGCAGCTTAAAGGATTGACTTGAAAATTTGACGGAGCATTGAGGCAGAGGGTTGAGATGAAGGATGACAGATTGCCGAAGATTGTTCTTTTTGGCCAACCGTCTAGGGCTAAATGGAAAGCAGGTCGTCCCCGTCTGGGGTGGGAGGACGTCATAAAGAAAGATTTAAAGGAAATGGGAACTTCGTGGGCGGGTGTAAAAAGGGAGACTTTGAATAGATTTGGGTGGCGGAGGAGCGTGCGTAGCTGTGTTGGCCTCAGGTGGCTTGGTCCTGCGGTGAGTTGTTAGTAGTAGTAGTAGTAGTTAAGCAAAGAGATAAATCGAAAAATTCTATGTGCTGCGAGATTTTCAAATTGGTGTATATGCAATATTTCAGGAATGACTTTGGCTATTAACACGAAACTTTCAAAGAATGGGAAGGGAGGGCAAATAAACCGTATATCACGACCAGGAGGGAAAAGACAATACGTGTATTGAGGTCATCAAAATAGTATGTCCACAATATGATTGGAATGACTTGAGGGAAGGAGTTGAAACTTTCAGGTACCGTTGAAATAAGGAAGGAGGGGATGAGTTCTGGGAAGGGGAGGGGGAGTGGTATTTTTAGCTTACACACAATTAGGTAGTGAGATAAATCGAAAAAGACTATGTGCTTCCTGTCTGTCAAATTGAAACGTCTGCAATATCATGGGAACGTCTTTGATCAAAAACTACTACGTGAAGCCATGTTATCAAAATAAAGCATATACAGCTTTCCGGGAAAGGGTTTAAGCCTTTGAGGTTTTAAATGGGAAGTTCTAGCGCCATTTTAGATTCAAAAGTGAATTGAGGGCTGGCATATCCCTCCCTGTCTTTTTTTGTTGCCCCTCATACAGTCCCATAGAAGTCAAAATTTTGGATTGACATTTTGCTAAATTAGTTTAGAAAAAAAACTTTCCGAAAAATAAGTTTTCAAAGAAAAGTAAAGGCCATTTTAAACTTAAGCTCAGCAGATACAAATACCTTTTAAAATTCAAACTCAAAACGACCAGAAATTACTATTAAAGAATAAATGAAACCCAAAACGGACAGAAATTAAATAAACAATCATAGCAAAAACATACAACAAGTAATAATATAAATGAATAAATAGATCTTAAAGCGAGTAATGTTTAGATTGAATATCAAACAGTTCGTGGTAACGAACTGTAAGTAAGGAGTGACCCGGCTCAATGGTAACCGAAACTCTAGAAAACGGGTTTTGGATACCAATAGATACATCAAAAGAATCAGATTTTAATGCTGATTTCAAATATATAGATTTCGTCAAGTTTAGTCCTACCCAGCAAAAGTTGGGCGCCTGAGAAAATTTGACTGATTTTCGAAAAAAGGGGAAAGACCCCCTAAAAGTTATATAAACTTAATGAAAATCACACCATCATATTCAGCGTATCAGAAAACCCTCCTGTAGAGGTTTCAAGCTCCTATCTGCAAAAATGTGGAATTTTGCATTTTTTGCCAGAAGAAAGATCACGGATGCGTGTTTATTTGTTTTTTTTTTTTGTTTTTTTTAGGGGTGATCGTATCGACCCAGTGGTCCTAGATTATTGTAGGAGGGCTCATTGGAACAGAAATTAAAATTTCAAGTTCCCTTTTCAAGTGACAAAAAAAACGGAGGGCAACTAGGCCCCCTCCCACGCTCATTGTTTTCCCAAAGTCACCGATCAAAATTTTGAGATAGCCATTTTGTTCAGCATGGTCAAAAATATGATAACTATGTCCTTTGGGATGACTTAATCCCCCCAAAGTCCCTGGGGGAGGGCTGAAAGTTATGAACTTGACCCAATGTTAACATATAGTATTGGGTATTGGGAAGTATACAAACGTATTCAGGGGGATTTTTTCTGGTAGTGGGGGGTGGGTGGGTCGGGGGTTATGTGGGAGGATCTTTCCATGAAGGAAGTTTTCATGGGGGAAGGGACATTGCTATGAAGGGGGCGCCGGATTTCCCAGCATTATTTAAGAAAAAGATCATAAATTAAATATAAAAAAAACAAGTTTTTCAACTGAAAGTATGGAGCCACATCAAAACTTAAGACGAACAGAAAATATTACGTATATGGTTGGGTTCACCCCCTAGTCAATACCTCGCTCTTTAAGCCAAACATTTTTTTAGTACTTTCATAAGAGCTATTTATTCTAAATGACGGCCTTTGTGATTAAGGGGTCATTTTTAAAGAATTGGAACAAAATTCAAACTTTAGCTTAAAGAGCAAGGTGTTGACTAGGGAGCGAACCCCCTAATATACGTATTAAAAATATATGAATATAGAAGTTCGTTACGTAAGTTAATTCGTAAGCTACGTATATTTATTACTAATAAAAACGTTCGTAAATAAAATTCAACAAGTTTCAAGAAAACCATCTAACCAAATAAAAGTAAAATTAATGTGCAACTTTTGTTTTGAATTATTCATGTACGGTGAGCCAAAATCAAACACTGCATTAATTCAAAAACGTTCAAAAATTAAATAAAAAAAAGTTTTTTTTAACTGAGAGTAAGGAACGAAGCTAAAACTTAAAACGAACAGAAATTATTCCGTATATGAAAGGGGGTGTCCCCTCCTCAACGCCTTGCTCTTTACGCTAAAGTTTGACTTTCTCACAACTCTATTTTTTTTCAAACAATAAAAAACTTTAGCGTAAAGAGCGAGGCGTTGAGGAAGGGACAGTCACATTCATATACCGAGTAATTTCTGTTCGTTTTAAGTTTTAACGTCGTTCCTTACTTTCAGTTAAAAAAAAAACTTCTTTTTATATTAATGAAAATCAAGCTTAAAAAGAAAACAAATATTTTCCTATTGAAGTATAAATGAAACTTAAAACCAACATAAATTAAATAAACATTCAATGCAAACAAACATACAATAGATATTAATGTAAATTAATAATAAATCTTAAAACGAGTGAAACTTAAATGGAATATGCAAATAAAGCTTGAAACGAACAAAAATCACTAAAAACAAGAGTTTGGGTATGACCTCCTTCTCTCACTGTAAAAGTCTAAAACCTACTGCGTCATTGGCGCTTCCGATATATTCGAAGAGCAATACTTACAACGCCTACCCCGGGCACTGGGGGGGGGTGTCGACACAGGAGTTCTTCTTATCTGACCTTTGAACTATTTTTAACGAAATGGCCATAAGTAAAGGAGTTTTTGTTATATAACTCCTCAATTTTTTTATCAGATGTATTTGGGGGAAAAGGGCTTGGGGGGCCAGTTGCCCTCCGATCACTTTTGACTCTTAAAAAGGGCACTAGAACTCTCGATTTCCAATCTAATGAGTCCCATTTTAAATTTATACAACGACCCCTTCTATATGAAGTGCCTCTGGGAAAAAAATTAATGGAGTGTGGGGGGAGGCTAGCTACCCTCCAATCACTTTTGACTCTTAAAAAGTGAATTACAACTTTCAATTTCCAATCAAATGAACCCTCTAGGAAGTTTATACGAGCATCCCTTCCATAAAAACCATATATGCCCCCAGGGCATAACTTGCAACGCCTACCCCCGGGCCCTGGGGGGCTGTGTTGACACCGGAGTTTTTTGTTATCAGAACTTTGAACTATTTTTAATAAAATTTCTATCTCAATATTTTTATCTGATGCATTTAGGGCGTGGAGGAGGGGGGGCTAGTTGCCCTCCGATCTCTTTTGACTCTTAAAAAGTGAACAAGAACTTTAAATTTTCAATCAAATGAGCCCTCTCTGAAGTTTGTACGAGCATCCCTTCCATAAGAACGATATATGCCCTTAGAGCATTACTCATAACGCCTGCTTCCAGGCCCTGACGGGTTCAGTCGACACAGGAATTTTTCTTATCTGACCTTTGAACTATTTTTAATGAAATGGCTATTATAATATTTTTATCGGATGGGCTTGGGGAAAAAAGGGTGTTTGGGGGGGGGGCTAGTTGCCCTCGGATATCTTTTGACTCTTAAAAATTGAACAAGAACTTTCGAGAATCAAATGAGCCCCCTCTGAAGTTTATACGAGCATCCCTTTCATAAGAACCATATACGACCCCAGGACAACACTTACAACGCCTATCCCCCGGGCCCTACTGGGAGTTTTTGTTATCTAATTTTTGAACAAATTCCAAAAAACTGGCTATCTCAAAATTTGTAGCGGATGGGTTTGGGTAAAAAAGAGCGTGGGGGGGCTAGTTGCCCTTAAATCTCTTGACTCTTAAAAAGTGAACTAGAACTTTCAGTTTCCAATCAAATGATCCCTCTATGAAGATTATACGAGCATCCCTTCCATAAGAACTATATATGCCCCTAGAGCATTACTCATAACGCCTGCCTCAAGGCCCTGGCGGGTTCAGTCGACACAGGAATTTTTCTTATCCGACCTTTGAACTATTTTTAACACAATGTGTATCTCAAAATTTTCATCAGGTGGGTTTGGAAAAAGAAGGCTTGGGGGGGGAGCTAATTGCCCTCGAATCCCTTTTGACTATTAAAAAGTGAGCTCGAACTTTCAATTTCCAATCAAATGAGCCCTCTCTGAAGTTTATACGAGCATCCCTTTCATACGAACCATAAATGCCCCAGGGCATAACTTACAACGCCTGCCCCCTGGCCCTGGGGGGTGTGCGACACCTGACTTTCTGTTATCTGACTTTTGAGCAATTTTTAACTTAATGGCTACCTCAAAATTTATCTTGGATGCATTTGGGGGAAAAGGGGCGTGGGGGGGGGGGCTAGTTGCCCTCCAATCTCAATGACTCTAACAAACTGAACTAGAAATTTCAATTTCCAATCAAATGAGCCATCTCTGAAGTTTTTACGAGCATCCCTTCAATAAGAACCATATATTCTCCCAGGGCATAACTTACAACACCTGCCCTCGGGCCGTGGGGGGCCATGTCGACCCGGAGTTTTCGTTATATGGTCTTTGAACTATTTAAAAACAAAGCTATCTTAAAGTTCTTATCAGATAGGTTTGAGGAAAAAAGAGCGTGGAGAGGGAGGGGCTAGATGCCCTCCAATCTCTTTTGATTCTTAAAAAGTGAACTAGAACTTTCAATTTCCAATCAAAAAAGCCCTCTTTGAAGTTAATACGAGCATCCCTTTCATAAGACCAATATATGCCCCTAGGGCATAACTTACAACACCTGCCCCTGGGCCCTGGGGAGGGGGCTGTGTCGACACCAGAATTTTTGGTATATGATCTTTGAACTATTTTTAACAAAATAGCTATCTTAAAATTTTTATTGGATGTATTTGGAAAAAAGGGTTTGGCGGAGCTGATTACCCTCCAATATCTTTTGACGCTTAAAAAGTGGACTAGAACTTTTAATTTTCAATTAATGGAGCCCTCTCTTAAGTTTATAATAGCATTCCTTCCATAAGAACCATATATGCCCCCAGGGCATAACTTATAACCCTGGCCCCTGAAGACTCTGGGAAGAATGTCCTGCTCAAACATATAATTTCCAGAACTTTCAACTACGTTGAACAAATTGGCTATATCAAAATTTTTATCGGTTGTGTTTGGGGAAATGGTGGGCGTGGAAGGGGTGTCAGTTGCTTTAGAATCACTTTCGACTATTAAAAAGGGAACTAGCCATTTAAATTTCCAATCGAATGAGCCCTTTCTGAAGTTCTACGACAACGCTGTCTATACAAAATCTTGTATGCCCACATGGCATAACTTACAAACCTTTCCCTGAGGGCAGCAGGGAGTTGTCATCCTCAAAGACCTAATTTCCAGAACTTAAAACTATGTTGAACAAAATGGCCATCTCAAAATTTTGATTGGATGTGTTTAGGGAAAAGGTGGCCGTGAGAGGGGGGTTAGTTGCCCTCCAATCACTTTCGACTATTAGAAAGGGCACTAGCCCTTTGAATTTCAAATCGAATGAGCCTCTTTTGAAGTTTCTACGACAACACCTTCTGTAAAAACCTTATATGTCCCCAGGGCATAACTTACAACCCTTTTCCTGAAGGCTGTGGGGGGGTGTCCTCCTCAAAAACATAATTTCTATCTGGAAATCAACTACGCTGAACAAAATGGCTATCTCAAAATTTTGATTGGATGTGTTTCGGGAAATGGTGGGTATGGAAGGCGTGTTAGTTGCCTTCCAATCACTTTCGACTATTCAAAAGAGCACAAGCCACTCCAATTTCCAGTTGAATGAGCCCTTTTCGAAGTTTCTACGACAACTTCTTCGATACGAAGTGCCCTTCTCTAAAGGAAAAACAATAATAAATAATACATTGTGCCAACATCGTTCTTATATGCCCCCGGGCATAACTTAAAACCCTCGCCCTAAGGGTTGTGGGGAGTTTCCTCCTCAAAAATATATTTTCTATCTGGAAATCAACTACGCTGAACAAAATGGCTATCTAAAAACTTTGATGGGATATGTTTGGGGGAATGACGGGCGTGGGGGGGGGCTAGTTTCCCTCCAATCACTTTCGACTATTAAAAAGGGCACTAGAACTCTCGATTTCTAATCAAATGAGCCAACTTTGAAGTTTCTACGACGATCCCTTCCATATGAAGTGCCTCTGGGGAAAAAATAAATAGATAATAAATAATAATAATAAACATTGGAGCTGTATGGTCTTTACTATAGGCAACGCTATAGCGTTGCCTCTGATAGTTGAAAGGCTCAATAAATCTGCCTTCGGGAATGGCATGACCCCCAGGGTCCCTGGGGCGAGGAAAGTACATAGTTTAATATGCCAATTATTTAAGCAAAAGGTTCGTTTCAGGAATGGCTTTGAAGATAGAGTTGAAACTCGTAGAGATTTTTTTGGGAGGGGGAGGGAGAGAGTTAAGTGGACCCCAATTTCGACTTAGGAGAGAGGACAGGGGTATATCAAAAGACATCGTAGGTATCCAGGTCACATAAATAGCTTATCTCGAACATCTTGAGAACGGCTTGGTGTTTCAAGTTAAAACTTACAGGTACTGTTTCAAACAGTTCGTGGTAACGAACTGTAAGCAAGGAGCGACGCGGCTCAATAGTAACTGAAAACCTAAAAACAGATTTTAAATCCAAAAGATATATTAAAAGAATTGGCTTATTATACTGATTTCACCTATACAAGTTTCATTGAGTTTAGTTTTACCCATCAAAGGCTACGAGCCTGAGAAAATCTACCTGATTTTCGGAAAAGGGGAAAACACCCCTTAAAGTCAAAGAATATTAATGAAATCACACCATCAGATTCAGAGTATCAAAGAACCTACTGCAAAGGTTTCAAGCTCCTATCTGCAAAAATGTGGAATTTTGTATTTTTTGCCAGAAGAAAGATCACGGATGCGTCTTAATTGTTTTTTTTTTTTTTTTTCCAGGGGTGATCGTATCGACCCAGTGGTCCTAGAATATCGGAAGAGGGCTTATTCGAATGGAAGTTAAAAGTCCTAGCACTCTTTTTCAATGACCAAAAAGCCAGGAGAGCAACCAGGCCTCCTCCCACGTATCTTCTCTTCCCAAAATCGTCTGATCAAAATGTTTAGATATTCAGTTTGTTCAGCATAGTTAAGAGGCCCAAAGCCTTTGGATATAACATGACCCACACAGTCCCTGGAGAAAGGTCTTTAAGGTATGAAATTTGTCCATTATGTGCGTATGGTATTTGTTATTGAGAATTATGCATCCATTTTTCGTGTTAGGGGCCAATTTTTCGCTGGGAGGATCTTCTAAGGGAGGGAAGTTTCCAGGGGGTGAAATTTTCAGGGAAAATTTTAAACTGGGGAAATTGGCTTGAATTCCTACATGGAATTTTTTTTATATGTCTTGCTTTCTCTTTTCCGACTCTATTTTACGCGTCGATATGCTAAGGGTAATTGTCCAGCGTAAATTTTTACCCGGATTGAATATTCTGGAGGATAGTTTCCTGGAATTTTTCCGCGGAGGTGGAGACAGATTTCCTGGCATTATTTAAAAAACGATAAGAAACTGAATAAAAACACGTTTGTTCAACTGAAAGTAAGGAGCAACATTAAAACCTAAAACGACAAAAATTATTGCGGATATTAGGGCGTTACTCCCTCCTCAACATCTCACTCTTTACGCTAAATTTTGAATGTTATCCTAATTCTTTAAGAGCAACCCTTTAAGCTTTCTTAAAAGCACCAATAAACATTAGCGTGAGGAGCGAGGTGTTGAGGAGGGGGCAACCCCCCTCATATGCGTAGTAGTTTCTGGTCGTCTAAAGTTTTAATGTTGCTCCTTACTTTCAGCCGAACAAACTTGTTTTTTAGATTTAATTTAATACAAGGTAGTTTATTAACTCATTTAATAAATAGCCTCGGAATGAATTTACTTGAATAAACAAGTTGTTGAAATAACCTGTAATGGAAGAAGATTCTTGTAATAAAATGGTGGATCAATATTTGCCTATATTCAAGGTTGTAGCAGGGTGGGGTTTAGGATGTCTTCAACCTTGTAGAAGCTGAAATAGTATGCAAATTTTCAATCCCCTTTCCTATATACCCAATTTTCTATAGTGAAACTCTTATTAAAATCTGTTGCCAAAGTTCATTGTTATTCAAAAGTTTGACTGAATATTCTAATTTTGTCCAAATCTTAAATAGCTGGCTAAAATTTGATTTCTTAAGCAGGAGAAAAGAAAAGAACTTTGAAGATCATCCTACTATTAACCAATTAAAAACTGTGTCAAGTAAAAATGAATAGAAATTGATTTCAGAAGCAATTTTCACCAAAATTGTTTCAAAGAAAACTAAAGAACAATATTAAACTAAGGAGGAGGAGAAATAGGATCATACAGTAATTCAAACTTGAACAAGCAGGAATCACTATCATTGAATAAATGAGACCCAAAAGGAGCAGAAATAAAAAGAATAACGAAATCAAACTTAAAACGATCAAATATTACCACAAATAAGAATAGGACTAACGCCACTGAGGCTTTTAAAGGCCAGAGCGCCGTTCGTTCTTCATCAAGCCCAATTTTTATTCTGAGCTTGTTTCTATTTGTCACAGCATCCACAGCAAAATTATTTTGAGTTATCATTCAAATAATTGAAATATGTTGAATTAATAATAAATCAATTGAAATATTATCTAAATTAATGCAGTAATCCTTAAAAGTGACATAATTTTACAAAACAAAATCTGAATTCATAAATTTAAATAATAGAAACTCCAAAAGAATAAGTTTCGTTTAAAGAAATAAATTTTTTTAACATTAAAAATTCTAAAAATGCGGTACATTAAAGTTTGTTAGAAATATAATAGATTATTCTGCAAGCGTTAATGCTCGAGGCTGCTCATTTAAACTATCAATTTAGAAACTTCTTTATCGTTCGACTTGGCTTGAAAATTTGCCGTCAAATGCTTTACAAATTGGAATATTGCAAAGTAAATGCTATTGTTCACTAGCTAAATTGGCTGCCAAGGTTCTTGCTTAAATAATTACATAGTTAAAAGGTTTTGTAAATTTTTTCATCTTCTTACATAATTACACCCACAATTGCGAACATAATTACTTAGATCCAAGACGTGAATCTTGTACAAACGTGCCTGGTGTCAAATAATTTCTTTTATAAAAAGATCTCTGCGAAAGTTCAAAAGATCAAAATTATATCAAATAGTTCATGGTATCGAACTGTAATTGAGGAGGGACCAGGCTCAATAGTAACCGGAACTCTAAAAAATGGAATTATGATACCAATAGATATGTCAAAAGTATTGGTTTATAATGCTGATTACATATATATAAGTTTCATTAAGTTTAATCTTGCCCATTAAAGACTACGAGCCTGAGAAATTTTTCCTGATTTTTGAAAAAAGAGGGAAACATACCCTAAAATTAAAAGAACCTCAATGAAAATTAAACCATTAGACTTAGCGTATCAGTGAATCTTTCAGTGGAGGTTTCAAGCTCCTATTTGCAAAAATGTGAAATTTTGTATTTTTTGCCAGAAGAAAGATCACGGGTGCATCTTTATTTAGTTTGTTTTTTTCCAAACGTGATCGTATTGACCTAGTTGCCCTGGAATATCAGGAGAGGTTTCATTCGAACGGAAATTAAAAGCTCTAGTACCGTTTATAAGTGACAAAAAAAAAAATTGGAGGGTGACAAGACCCCCTGCCACGCTCCTTTTTTTCTCAAAATCCTCCGATAGAAAATTTGAGATAGCCACTTTTCTCAGCATAGTTGAAAGGTCGAATAACTATGGCTTTGGCGATAATATGATCCCCCACAGTCTCTGGGGAAAGGTCTGAGTTATAAAGTTTTCCCCATTATTTACGTTCAGTATTTGTTATTGGGAAGTATGCAAATATTTTTCGGGTGGGGGAGAATTTTCTGATGGGGGAGTTACCCAAGTGAAGAATTTTCCAATGGGAGGGAAGTTTTGAGGGGGTGATCTTTTCAGGGGGAATTTGCCAGAATTCCTACACGAAATTCTTCGTATGTCTTGCTTTCTCTTTCCCGACTCAATTTTACACGTGGAGATGTTAAGGGTAATTGTGTGGGGTAAATTTTCACTAGGATTGAATTGTCTACAGGATATATCCGTGGTGAGGAGGAATTTTTCCGTGGAGGTGGAGCTATATTTCCAGGCATGATCAAAAACACGATCAGACATCAAATAAAAAAAAACTAGTTTTTCAACTAAAGTAAGGAGCCATATTAAAACGGAAGAATAATAGAAATTACGTTTATGAGAGGGGATTTTCCCCTCCTCAACACCTCGCTCTTCACGCTAAAGTTTGAATTTTGTCCCATTTCTTTGAGAACGACTACTGAAAAACTAGGTTAGTTTAATTAGAACAATAAGAAGCTTTTTTAAAAGATTAAAAAACTTTAGCGTGAGAGCAAGGTTTTGAGGAGGGGACAACCCCCTCATACGTAATAATTTCTGTTAGTTTTAACTTTTGATGTTGTTCTTTACTTCCAGTAGAAAAACTTGTTCTTTTTTATTTAATATACTTCAAAACCATTCGTATATGTTGAAAAAATTCAACTATATGCAGAAAAAAAACTGCAAACTACATGTATTTTAAAATATGTTCTTTAATTTTTCAGAAAATCAAAGAAAAATGCAAAAAAAATTCCACATAAGAATCAAGATATATAATAACCAATAGGCTAATCAGGGTTTTATTTTTCAGTGCTGTAAATATAGAAAAAATAATATATTTTGTTTTCGGGAAAGCGCAATTGACGCAATAGGCTTTAGAACATTTATAGTTAGGAGAGGGGGAAGGGGTAATAGCCAAACCCTGGTGTGTATTAATTTATATTCATTTTAATTTTGATTTAAACATTCAATTTAATGTTTACTCGCTTGAAGATTAATTTATTCGTGTATATCAGTATATGTTATCTTTATTTTTGACATGATCATTTAATTTAATTTCTGTTTTTTTTTTTGTTGGGGGGCGGGTGTATCGAAAAAACTGTTTTAAAAGTATCAAAAATTTGCTTATATTCGTTTTTGTTACGCTTTTTACGAGTCGGAAAAAGATTTCGGGGGGGGGGGGGGGTAAACCCCGTAACACCCCTGGATACGGTCTTGTATGAATCAGAACCAGCAAAATTGGATACAATAAAACTCAATTCACAGAACATTAACCCCCCCCCCAAATGTCTGTCCTTTGAGATGTCAAATTGGTAAGACTTATTAGAGACATCTTCATGATAACGAAAATTACTTCAATGACAGATTGAAGGGGCAATTGCTGGAGAGATGAGAGAATGTGAAGGAAAACGAAATCTAACAACGTGAAAATTTTAATTCCTATCCCCCCTCTCAATGTCTTAAGAATGAAAGGGTTTACTATTCACATTTCCTAAAACCAAAGGGAGGAGGGGAAAATGGGAGTTTAAGGGGTTCTAGTTGCCCTTCGATTACTTTTGGCTCTTTAAAAAGTAAACTGAACTTCCAATTCCCAATTGAATAATCCCCCTCTGAAGTTTATCCGACCAGCCCTTCCATATGAAGTGGCTGTGGGAAAATAATGATATTGCATTGAAGCCTAAATGGCTCTTTTACTATAGGCAACGCTAGAATGTTGCCTCTAATCCTTGAGATAGGCCAATACAAGGTTGTAACAGAGATCCTCAGGAATTGTGCCACGACAAAGGTGTGAGGTAGGTGTGTTACAAATAGGAGCTGGGTGCACCACCCCATGCTGCTCAGTTTATTCAATCACAGCAATCACTAATCATTACTAAGATCTCCTGTAGCGAAGTTTGTGGCTTATTTATGCTCATACCTCTTAGAGCACTAATTTGCATACATTGTTAAAATGACATATCTTTTGCTGCAGTTAACGTATTACCCAATGTATATATATATATATATATATATATATAATATATATATATATATATATATATATATATATATATATATATATATATATATATATATATATATATATATATATATATATATATTATATATATATATATATATAATATATATATATATATATATATATATATATAATATATATATATATATATATATATATATATATATATTATATATATATATATATATATATATATAATATATATATATATATATATATATATATATAAAATATGTCGAGAGGCAATCCATAGAAAAGGACTTTTAAGTAGCAACCAGCTATATTTGTATATTGCGGAGGGATTTCAGTAAAGCACTTATCAAACTTTGGCGCACATGATGGGGTTTGAAAGGGTTTGTGGCCTCCCTGATCTGTAACATTATTACTATTCCAGTTCAGTTTCAATGTCACCCCTTATTTTCATTTGACAAAAAAAAAAACTCTATTTTAGTTCTTTATTTTATTACGCATGGGGCACAACTCCGAATCAATTCAAGACGAATTAAAAGAAAAAATATTGTTAGTAAATATGTTAGAGTAAGAACAACGGATTGATATAAATCATTCCGATGAAACGAAAGTTCCAAATACAATTCCGTAAAACATTTAAAATTTAAGAATTCATCGTATTTTATTAATACCAAATTGCTTCAATTAATAAATTAATTTACTTAATATTAACTACCAATAATTTAAAGATTTCTGGTGATTTGGTTTTGAAGAAATTAATAGGACTTTTAAAATGTTAAGGACAGTTTTATATATTTAAAATTAAGCCCCAAAATCTTCAAGATTAGACCCCGGCGCCGCACCGGCGGATCGACCGAATACCGCCGACGAGAGGCCCGGTCGAACGCCGCCGAAGTGTCGTAACGTCGCCGGCACGCCGCAGGCACGCCACCGCCGGCAGAGGCGGCGGCGTTCGGTTGACTTTAAATTAATTTTGCGACAGTTCTTCATTGCGTCAACCGCAAAGTCGGAGCTTTCCCTTCTCGTTTGGTTTAGTATTTCGATTTTCCTGATTAGAAATCAAGCAGGGCTTGCACTATCCCCAAATTTTTTGGTATTTCCCCGAAAAAAAATTGGTTCCCCAAATCCCCGAAAATCACGGTGTCACCCCTAGCGATTTATCACCAGTGACTTTCCCTGCCAAATATTACTTTGCATGCCATAATTCTTCACTACTCTCTTGTTCATTAATTTTAGTCCCTTTTGTTACTTTGCATAAAAAACAGACAAATACAATATGCATTTGCAAATATTACAATATACACAGTTCTTAATACGTTGACAAAAAAAGTATCGTCTTTATGAAATGAGTTTAAATTATTTCCCAATCGCTATTTCTTACATGATTCGTAGTCAAGAATTATATTTTCAAGTTGAATAGAATTATAGAACGCATTCACTACTATACAGTTTCAGCCTTCAGTTGGATTTTGAAACTGACAGCCGACAGATTGTTTCTACAGCTGAATTGTAGGTTTGCAGATTTTTTTTTTGCTGTTTTTAGATAAGATTTTCTTAATGTTTAAAACTCAATTGTTGAACGCCTGATAGAAATACAATCTTCTTTCTGAAACATTTTTACTCCCCCCCCCCCCCCCCCTAAAAAAAAACCTTTTATTGAGACAAAATTTAGCTATAGACTAAGGTATGTACAATGTTAGGGAATTAAAGATCGAACCGGAAGTTACCCCAAAAATATGATTCATAAATAAATTGTAAATTATTGCTTATAGGCGGGGGATAGGGGCTATCATTTTCAAATGATAATACCTCATTTTTTTTTTGAAAGCAGGGATGCCAAAAAGATATTTATTTTTTTCATTTAAAGTGGACACAGAAGAAAATCATATCAAAATCCCTGGGAAACCATTGAAGTATTTTGAAAGACCCAGGGCCCCCTATTAGGACTTGTTCATTGTCATGGGTATTTTGTGATTTCTCATAGGCTACTGGCCTAATTTGGCTTTTGTGTGTGCTCCCTTTTAATTAGATTCTTTGGATCTTATTGAATGCCACGGCGAATCCATGACTCAGTTTTCCAGTAATTTGAGGTATATCTGAAATTTTTTTGTTGTCTTTGTACCCCTTTACTCATTCCCTCAATTTTTTTTTTTCAAGGAACCCTAAGCTGTTTAGCGTTATTTTGCGTGATTGTTTGAACCATATAGTGACCTAGTTAATTATTAAGTAAATTATTTTTCTAATGAAAGCTGAGACTGTATTCTATCAAGGTGGTATCCAGAGGGGGGGGGGGAGGTATTACATTTAAATGATAATATCTCGAAATTTTTTTTATTAAAAGCAGGGATCCCAAAAAGTTATTTTTTTTTTAATTTAAAGCAGAGACGGCATCATATCAAGGTGGTATCCAGAGGGGGGGGGGTAATGAGCTATCATATTTAAATGATAATACCTCGATTTTTTTTTGAAAGCAGGGGTACCAATAAGTTTATTATTTTTTTTTATTTAAAGCAGAGACGGTATCCTATCAAGATGGTATCCAGAGGGGGGATAGGGAGTTATTATATTTACGTGATAGTACCTTGATTTTTTTTTTATTGAAGGCAGGGATGCCAAAAAGTTGAAAAGTTGACAAAAATTAACAAGCTTTTCGTGAGTTATACTTGATACAGCACTTGCATGGTTTTATTGTCCAAAGGGAAAGGGAAATATGCGTCCAACCCGTTTTTTTCTTATTGATGAAACGGGTTTACTTTGAAAACACTCATTCATAAGTACCAGGCAGATTCACACTAAAACGAATTGTTGTAACGAAAGCAATATCGACATCCCCATCTAATGTTGCGCTCGAGTGACAATGGCGCCCTTGGTCCAGTGCCCAAGTTACATGAAAAGGCCAGGTCATAATAAAAGCTTTCCATTTTGGAGGTTCAAGAAGGAGTCTTTGACAGTCTTATGACCTCAGGGTACTAGATGTTGCAACGTTCTTACGCATCTACAGTGGTTTAAAAAATTCGATCACCCCACAAATGATTACCAAAAATATGCACAAATATTCCAAATGTAACATTTGGAATATTATAACACTTTTTTCAAAGCTTTGAAGAGAAACAAAAAGGCTAAATACCCCTAACTACGCTTGAAAGCTATTTTAAAAAGAAACTCGTTGGAGATTTCCATGGAAATGACCATAGCAGAAGCTTTGAGCCTGGGTGGGGATCAAAGAGGAGTCTTTGAGTATTTTGACCACAGGTGACTTATTGTTGCGACTTTCTTAAATTTGGTAATTTTTGTGAGCATTTGGAAATCAAAGCTTAAACTCAATAACTGATACTAAGTGTCCTAACATTTTGCTTGGATTAAAAGTGACGAACTAGGATGAAAATCTCAACATCTTTCTGGAGCTACTTCAGTCTGCTTATTATTTCATGAAATTACATTTAAAACGGATGTGCTTTTCATTTTTTACCTAAGAAAATAGCTGGCACTTCATTTTTCTTCATACCGAATAAACCATTAAGTCTTTTTTGTTTCATTATAATTGAAGTGTTCTCATTTGAAGTGTTCATCATGTATTTTTCAGTTTGATAAATTTACTCCTTTTAGATGCAATTTATAATTTGACTGATATTAGGTATTTATCAGTTTATAATTTGGAATGAATCCCCAAAAGAAAAAATGAATAATATCCAAAAGAGCAGTCAAAAGCAATAAAAAAGCAGCAGTTCAGCCTTAGCCTACATGACATATATTCTATAAAGGAGCCAAAAAAACTTTAAAATGTATTTTTTTTTTTAAGTTGTTATTAAAAACCAGTTTTTAATACAAGAAGGCTTTTTAGGAATCCAAAAGAGCAAAAAAAAAAGAATCAATATCAATATCGCCCATTTCAACTGTTTTAAAGGTGACAAAATAGATATAGGCAAATAGCATTATGAAAAAATTAAGCTTCTAAGTTCAAAGTTATATTCAAAGTTTTTACCCAGATAACTGACGAATTTTGTGATACGGTATTTGACGTTTTGTATGCAATAACGCTCGATGAAAAAAACTACTAATTTTGATAATTATTTATGTTAAGAATACATAGCTAGTAGATACTTCAACTCCTCGTATTATGCAAGGGTTCTGAAACGCCACATCCATTTCGTTTCTACCAGATTTCTACTTCTCTTGATGAATAATGAAGAAGACCAGTTTTCCAGCCAGCGACTTGTGAATTTTTGAACTCTTGAATAGGCTCGAATCTATTGTAAATTTAAGCTGTGATTTGAGAAAGACTGATGAAAACATTAATGCTTGCGGTCAACATTGATCGCGCCGACGGCGCGCCGTGGACATCATACCGGCGGCGCGCCGCCGATATCTTACCGGCAGCGCGGCGTGGCGCGCTGTTTTTGGCCCCGCCGCCACCGGTCTTCCCTCATCGGCGCAGCGCTCGGGTCTATTCAAGATACTTTTAAATTGTCAGTGATTTGTATGTCATTTCCTGGGATGCCAAATGGACCTTTTTAGTGGCTTTTGGACACTTTTTCACTTTAAGGGACACCGGGACACTATTGGGTCAAAAAAGGCAGCTGTTTTGAAAAAAGAACACTTTTTGGACATTTTCCAAATCAAAAACCAAAAGTATTTATTTTCTTCATTTTTTATAAATACGACTGCTTTTAATTTGTACTTTACTTTTAAGCTTTGGTAACGAATTGAGGATTTTTCTTAGATGTTTTTGCGCCCTGCGCGAACACTATTTATCAACCGAATAGGAATAGGACCTAAAGTCTTAACCAATGTGGTATGCTAGAACTATCGAATCCATCTTTTTCTTCTATCTTACGGTTGACGTTTGTCATCAAGTCGGGCAATTTCAAGGACCCACCTACTGCTGGTGGCAAAGTCACCAAGGCCGCTGAGAAGGCTGGAAAGAAGAAGTGAATGGCCATTCCCTGCTGGCGCGTTCCGCGTAAATCTCTGTGGCATGTAGCCGTGTGCAAATGGCTATTATTACACTGCCGTCATAGAAAGAAAGGAGTTTCGCAGAAAAGCTGTGCTGCGGCTCAATTTTATATATAGCCGCTAGCTAATGTTTCTGTTTTATATTCTATACTTTCAGCTGTGATTTTTTGTCAAACGCTGGTCGCCAGTTTCTATCGAGTATAACTCAAGCGAATTTATGTCAATCGGCCTTGTCTTCTCACTTTTTTAGTTCTCGAAAACATCATTTTTGCTCAGGGCTACTTCTAAATGTTCAGAAAACGGCAAGATAGAGGAGTTGTTAAACGATTCTAACCACTTGACCAACCAGTGGGCTGAGTGGTTAAGGTGATCGACGTCTTTTGCTTAACTTTAAAACCATGTAGGTCAAAATAGCCATTTCATTGCTACAGCCATTCAGACCTTGTCGCACCCAAAGATCCTTAATAGCTACCGAAGATCAAAGACTCGCATCTTTTTTACATAACTTATGAAAATGCCGAAGTGAAAATGAATCTCTATGGTTGGTTCTTTCCTTTTCGACTAAGATAGGTAGCGGTATCGATAATCGATATAACATTTCGCACTGTTGACATTCTCTTGACGATTTTTTCCTGCCATCTCTTCAAACTGAACTAGCAGTAGACTTAATTTATAGGTAGTGTTAATTTCAAAGCTGGAAATACCTGCAGAACTCATGCAGATAACAGACCGCTAGGTAGCAGAACTAAGAAGGACGAATTTCACAGGTTTTTCGGCACTTTTTTCACAGGTTTTGAAAATTCATAGTGGCAACCCTGTATTTTGGCAAATTTTCTGGAGGGACACTAAAAGTGTCCTTGGCTGATTTGGAAACTTTTGTCCTTAAAAGTTTTGGCAACCCTGGTCATTTCTAGGTGGGATTCACTCTATTTGTTCCTGTAGCTACAAGTAAAATTCATCTGACTCACAAGTATCTCCATCAACCGGTTTTACAGAAGCATATACTACAATGACTGATACCTTGCACTTTTTAGTTGTAAAATGAGCAGCAGAAGGTTAAATCCATAAGCACAAATATGTACAGAAATTAGGAAGTTAACACGAAAAATCCAACTGTGAGCTATGTACATATTTACATTTTACATTATTTACAGAGAAACTTATGTACATATTTACAGGCTTAGGCAAAATTAACAAAACCTTAGGATACACTTTACTTACTTCACTTGAAAACTGCCTAACATTATTATTAATCAGACACTACTGCTACTAACAACAGCTCACTGCAGCCCAAAGCCACCTGAAGCCAACAACGGCTGCAAACATTCCTCCTCCATCCCAATCTATTCAAAGCTTCCCTGTTTACACAGTCCTAGGAAACTCCCTTTAAATTCTTTTGACACCTCTTCCCACTCCGTTTGGGGACGACCTACTTTTTGGTTTGGCCCTATATGGTTGGCAGAGACGATTTTTGGACTGTCTCATCCTTCAACTGCAGAGCGTGTGCGTGTCATCTCAACCTTGTTCTCAGTGTAGCCCGAAAAACCGGGATACAAATACATTTGTCGTACTATTCACTGTTTGAGATAAGACAAGTCAGAGGGGTACCCATAGGGATCCGTAGATAATTCCTCTGGAAAACATCTAACAAATTCTACCCCATCTTTTGAAGCACCCTCGTTTCAGAACCATACTTGACAGTAGCTTTCCAATTTTCTAATCTTGGTTCGGAGATTAATCATCCTGTTCATTGAGAGAATCTTCCATTAAGTAGATAAGATGCATGTTTAGTAGCCATTGAAGATTGACCTAATTTAAAAGGTAATCACTACAAGCCAAAATCTTAGAGAATGTGCTTAAAACAATTTAACATTACAAAAAAATCACAACTTAATTAGATTTCAATAGAAGACTTGAAAAATATGTAGAATAAGTAAATCCACACCTATTTTTACCAGGAATAGAAAATATTTACAGAAGTTAGGTAGGTCACCTTAGAGGTAGAATATTTTTAATAAAGCTAGGTATCAGTTCTAGCTCCAGCTTTTTGTGTGTACCATTTCCGGTGATATATTTGTGTCCCTTTTCATTACTCTGCATCCTTGCAAAGAAGCATATGAAAGGTTCACATTTATGAGTGAAATCAGGCCAAAGCTTAGAAGTTATTAGAAGACTTTTCTAAAAATAACAAATATTTACAAAAGCTAAAAGTTTATATGTACAAGTTTCCGTTATACTACTAGTCTATATTTACATTGTACTTATTTGCAAAGAAACATAGGTAATATATACAATCATCGATGAAAACAACCAAATCCTTTAGGGGCACTGAAGGTTTTTCTAAGAATAAAAATATTTTAAGGGTTATGTACTTTTTATGTATATATTCCGAATTTATATTTATATTTACCTTTGTATTGCACATACTTACAAAGTAGCCTATGTAATACTAAAATGTTTCCGTGCAAACAGCCAAACCAAAACCTTACCAATAAGAATAAAATTTTCCTAGAAAAAAAAATATTTTACAAAAACTAGAGTGCTTCTTTTTACACGTTCCAGTTTTTATATACATATATATTTACATCAAACCAGATACATCTGCAAAGAAAAATCATATGGAATATTTACATAAAATTATGAAAAGGTACAAACTTAAAGGGTAAAGATTAAAAGGGTAAAGGGTAAAGGTAAAGAACAAAAGTTAGATAGTTAATATATAAAAGTTCCAGCTTTAAATTTAAATTAAATAAAAAAGTTTTTTTTCAACTGAAAGTAAGGAGAAACATTAAAGCTTAAAATGAACAAAAATTATCCCGTATACGTGGGGTGAATGTTCCTTTCTCAACCCTCACTCTTTTCGCTAAAGTCTTAAAGTTCTTTCAAAATATTCATTCAAATTCAAGGGCCCTTGTGTTTGAGCAGAACACAAGGACTGTAAGACTTTTATTAAACGTCTTACAGAGGGATGAGGGTTGAAGAAGGGACAAACCTCCTCAATTGCGGAAAAATTTCTGTTTGTTTTTAGTTTTGATGTTGCTCCTTATTTTTAGCAAAAGAACTTCAGCAGAAAAAAAGAAAGGTACTTATGCATTATATCTTACACACGAAATAAGTCAAGTTAGGTTAATGCTAATGAAATAAAATAAGACGAAAATATAATGGTTTAGAAACAAATTTGGGCTATATATTTACACATTAGGGAGTGGGGGTGGGGTAAAGAATAGCATATATTAAATACGTAACCTAACCTAACCTAAGTACCTTTCCCCCCCCCCTAAAACCCAAAAAACAATAGTCTAAATATTGTGAGCACAATGAGAAACCGCGCTTTGTAATCCATTTTTCTATTGAAAATACCCGTTTGACTGGTTTCATTTAGTGTTTTCCGATACAGTATATAAAGGTGTGTAAGATATCATGCATAAGTACCAAAAGGAATTTAGTTAATTTCTGACTATTTTCAAATCATGCCAGGAAATCCCTACCCCTCCCCCTGTGTAAAATTTCCTAATCGACCCCCCCCCCAGAAACTTTTCTCTTCAAGGAAAAATTCTCCTTGTAAAAATCCCTTCAAGAAGCTAAATTCCCCTCCCCCCAAAAATGTATATTTCCCATTAACAAATTTTAGGCTAGTTAACAGCCTTTTCCCTGGGAATCATGGGGAGTTGAATAATCCCTAAAGGTAAATTAACATAAAAAGCTAGTTCTTCTGATGTCAGGGGCGTAACTCCAGCATTTTTATTGGGGGGGGGCAATATGGGTCTATATCCTAATAGTCGAGGAGGCAGGAGCTATATAATAATAATTTTTTCTCCAAATTATTGGGGGAGCAACTGCCCCCTCCCCAAAACAACACCCCTGTAGGATGTATCCATTGTTATCAGAATTCCGTTTTTTAGAGCCTTGGTTAATATTGTGCAAAGTCGCCCCCTACTTATAGTTTTGTTGCCACGAACTGTTTTGACCTACATTTAAATTAAGCGTACATGCAACAGACGCATAGTATATTTATGTACAATGGTGTAAACCACCAAAGCTTAGATGGGGATTACTGGGGGATTTCTTTAGGAGTAAAAAGATTTACAAAAGCAGGATAGTGCTATATACAAGTCCAAGCTTTATATTCACATTTACATTTATGTTAAGTGTACTTGCAAATAAACATATAGAGTATTTATATACAATACTCCGATCAACTTATAGCTTAGATAATAGGTCCACTGGTCGATTTTTCTAAGAACAAAAAAAAAATATCAAAATCTAGGTAGTTACTATGTACCAGTTCCAGCCCTATCTGTATTTAAATTGAGTGTACTTGCAAACAAGCATATAGAATAGTTATGTACAATGGTGCAAACAGCCAAAATCTTAGAGGGTAGCCTACTTGGGGATTTTTATAAGAATAAAAATATTTACAAAAGCTAGCTAACTGCTACATACAAATTCCAAATTTATATTCATATCTATAATTAAATTGAGTGCACTTCCAAATAAATATACCGAAAACTTATATGCAATGGTGCAAACAACCTATTCGGGTATTTTTCTAAGCATAAAAACATTTACCAAAGCTAGGTAGTCGCTATATACAAGTTCCCAGCTTTATTTTCATTTTTTTTAAAGTTATTTTTTAAACTGAAATTGAGGAACAACATTAAAACTTAAAACAATCATAATTATTCCGTATATAAGGGGGGCTACCATATCCTCATCTCTCGCTCTTTCACTAAAGTCTTAAAGTTCTTTAAAAATACTTTTCATTTGAATTCGCTGGCCCTTGTGTTTTACCTGTCTTTCTTAAGAAATTATGACAGAATTCAAACTTTAGTGTAAAAGGCGAAGGACGAAGGAGGGACAGCTCCCCTCATATACGCAATGATTTATGTTAATTTTAAGTTTTAATGTTGCTTCTTACTTTCAGTGGGGAAAAACAACTTTTTTTTTGTTTTTTATTTGATATCTGACCGTTTTTCAGAATTTACGACGAAATCCCCCCTCCCGTTCACAATGTACCATGGAATTTTCCCCCGGAAACTTCCCTTGCCATAGAACATTCTCCCGTGGATACCCCACCCCCGGACTGTATATTTACCAATAAGAAATTATATATACAAACAATGGTCAAATTGAATAGTAAGAACTAAATATATAAAGCAAGTATATTTAAATGAAAGTAAACAACAATATTTAAACTTTAAACGGAAAGAAATTATTCCACATACGAGGTAGGTTTTCTCCCTCCACAACCTCTTCTCTCTCTTCACGCTGAAGCTAAACTTTTTGTCCTAATTCTCCTAGGATTCCAGCTCAAACACAACTGCCGTTTAATCGGAATACGGAGTATTCTTAAAACACTAAAAAACTTTAGCGTAAAGAGTGGGGTGAGGAGGGGGCAGCCGCCTCATATGCGGAATGATTTCTGCTCTTTTAAGTTTTAATATTAATTTTTTTATTTAATCTACATTTAAATTGGGTGTATTTACAAAGAAACAAATAAAACAAATAAACATATTTTGTTATACAAATAAACATATTTTTGTTATACATATTTTGTATAACAAATAAAGATATTTGTTATACAAAATTGTTATACAAATAAACATATAGAATATTTACATGTTAGGGTGCAAAAAAAGAAGCTAGGGGCTCCTGAGGGAGTTTTCTAAGAGTAAAAATATTTACAAAACTAGGTAGTTGCTGTGTATAGTTTTCAGCTTCATATCCTTATGTGTATTTAAATTGAGTGTACTTGCAAACAAGCATATAAAATAGTTATATACAATGGTGCAAACGGCCAAAAGCTGTGTTTGGTACATGGGCACCCATAATCTGAATTCCAGGGGGGGGGGCAAACCTCGTCTAATTGGTACTTTTAATGCTATATAATAGAAATCTTAGAACGAAATATAAAAATAAGGCAGCATCATTCATCCAAGGCTGCCCCCCCCCATATGGGCGCCCATGGTTTGGTAGTATATGGTGACTTGAAGTATGTCCAGTTCGGCAGCTATTTAATAAAAAAAGAGTAGGCAAAGTCTAAATTTAAAATTAGATATATTTTGAATTTGAAATTTGTCGTCACTGAGAGGAGAGGAGGTGGTTTTTTTTAAAAAAAAGAAGAAAAAAAAGAGAAAAAAGCCAAAAGCTTAGAGGGTACTGAAGGAGTTTTCTAACAATGAAAGTATTTACAAAAGCAAGGTAGTTGTTATGTATAGTTCCGGCTCTGTATTAATATTTACATTCAATCTGGGTGTACTTACAAATAAAAAAATATAATATTTATATACAATGATGCTAATAGGCAAAAGCTAAGAGGGGCCTGGTGGATTTTTCTAGGAATAAAAATATTTACAAAAGATAGGTAGTTGCTATGTACACGTTTCAGCTTTATTTTCAGGTCTATATTTGCGTTATACACACTTGCAAAAAAAACAAAAAAAAAACAGACGCAATAATTATATGCAAGCAGCCGCAATGTTAAAAAGGCTTATAGTATTTTTTTTAAGGGTTTTATTAAAAGAAATAAAATACATTAACAACAAATCCCGAAGTTTATAAAACTTGCATGGGCAGACATCATCCTTTAGAAAACCCTACATACACAATTACTACCAGCCATCCTTACCCCCCCCCCCCCCAAAAAAAAAAAATGACAAAACGATAAATAATAATGAAATAAATAAATATGAACGAAATAAATTATTTTTAATAAATTTCACGACCCAACTGGATACCGAAGACACAAAATTAAAAATCATTCGTCTATTCTATTTCCTCGTCGCCCTCCTAAATATATATATATATATATATATATATATATATATATTATATATATATATATATATATATATATATATATATATATATATATATATATATATATATATATATATATATATATATATATATATATATATATAATATATATATATATATATATATATATATATATATATATATATTATATATATATATATATATATATATATATATATATATATATATATGTATATATATATATATATATATATATTATATATATATATATATATATATATATATATATATATATATATATTATATATATATATATATATATATATATATATATATATATATATATATTTATTTATTTATTTATTAGTTTATACATATATCACAATCACTCGAGAGAAAATTTGCTCAGCAGGGATTAAAGTTCATATTTAGAAAAAAAAGTGTCCTTTAGTTTACTGCGAAATTTATTTAGCTCATCGATTGTCGAAATAGCTTGAGGTAATGGTTCCCACTCCCACACCCGAGGGTCAACATGTCTTATAGAAGAAACGGATCGCTTCATAATAACCCGAGGTCGCTGAACTAGTGGCGATACTCTAGTCAAGTAATTATATAAATTATCACCACTTGTAAACATTTCCCTAAAACACTCGGGTAAGACCGCACGTGTATATTTAAACATAAAAACAGCATTATAAAAACGGAATAATCCAGTAATCGGTAATATATTTACTTGATTATATCTGTATCCAACAGACGTATTACGATTATCTCCAGTTAAAACACGTAGGGCATTATTTTGTAAACTTCTAAGGGGACCAAGGTGAGTTAAAATGTACTTGACCACACAAGACAACCATATAGAAGGTATGGGTGAACAAAAGAAAAATAAAGCAATCTCATGATATCTTTTGGAAAAAAGTGCTTCAGTTTCCTCATCTTCCCAACATTTCTTGCAACCTTGCCACTAACACATAAAATGTGCTCTTTGAAGTTAAGGCACTCATCAACAATCACCCCTAGATACTTTGTCAAAACTTCCCAAGGCAGAATAATTTCACCGAACTGTATTTTGTCAATCCAAGGGTAGTGATTGCTACTTCTCCCGTACATTACACAATAGGATTGGGCGTGGTTTAGCTGAATTTTGTTAACCCTCATTCATTTTTTAGAAGACTTTACATTTTTTTATAAGACTTTATATTTTCATCCAGTTTAGAAGACATATAAAAAGACACAGGTGAAAAAGAATTTCCAGCTACACGTAATTTGAAAAAAAACAATTATTTTTGCACAAGTAAAAATAATTGTCACAATTTTCAATCAACAATTTTTTTACACAAGTAAAAACATCACAGACATTGGTGCACATTCCCTAGCCCATTTTAAAAAAAATTTAAAATTTAAAACACATTTTAAAAATTTAAAGCATTTCCCAGCCGAAGTATTTGGGTTTTACTAATGCCCTACTAAATGCCCTGCTAAAAATCCCTACTAGGTACCAAAAAGGAGGTATTTCCCTGCCAAAATATTTAGGTTTTAATAAAAACGTTCGTAAATAAAATTAAACAAGTTTCGAGAAAGCCATTAAACCAAATAAAAGTAAAATTATTATGCAAATTTTGTTTTAATTATTCATGTACGGTGAGCCAAAATCAAAACCTGCATTAATTCAAAAGCGTTCAAAAATTAAATAAACAAAAAACAAGTTTTTATAACTGAAAGTAAGGAACGACGTTAAAACTTAAAACGAACAGAAATTATTCCGCATATGAAAGGTGCTGTCCCCTCCTCAACGCCTCGCTCTTTACGCTAAAGTTTGACTTTCTCACAACTCTTATTTTTTTTAAACAATAAAAAACTTTAGCGTAAAGAGCGAGGCGTTGAGGAGGGGACAACCTCTTTCATATACGGAATAATTTCTGTTCGTTGTAAGTTTTAACGTCGTTCCTTACTTTCAGTTAAAAAAACTTGTTTTTTTTTATTTAATTACGTCATAGGATTAAAAACCAAGTATAATTTCAGACAAGGCATTGACGATGGACACCTTCCAACTTTTCCCAAATTCATCTGATCAAAATTTTGAGATAGCCATTTTGTTCAGCATGGTTGAAAATATGATAAGTATGTCTTTTAGGATGACTTAATCCCCCGAAGTCCCCGGGGGGAGGGTTGAAAGCTATGAACTTTACCCAATGTTAACATATAGTATTGGTTATGAGGAAGTATGCAGACGTTTTCAGGGGGATTTTTTCTGGTGGTAGGGGGATGGGTGGATCGGGGGTTATTTGGGAAGATTTTTCCACGAAGGAAGTTTTCATGGGGGAAGGGACATTGCTATGAAGGGGCGCCGGAGTTCCCAGCATTAGTTAAAAAAAGATCAGAAATTAAATATAAAAAAAAACAAGCTTCCAACTGAAAATAAGGAGTAACATCAAAACTTAAAACGAACAGAAAATATTACGTGTATGATTGGGTTCACCCTCTAGTCAATACCTCGCTCTTTAAGCCAAAGATTTTTTAGTACTTTCATAAGAGCTATTTATTCTAAATAACGGCCTTTGTGATTAAGGGGTCATTTTTAAAGAACTGGAACAAAATTCGAACTTTAGCTTAAAGAGTGAGGTATTTACGAGGGGGCGAGCCCCCTAATATACGTATTAAAAATATATGAATATAGAAGATCGCTATGTCAGTTAATTCGTACGTAACGTATATTTATTACTAATAAAATCGTTCGTAAATAAAATGAAGCAAGATTCGAGAAAGCCATTTAACCAAATAAAAGTAAAATTATTATGCAAATTTTGTTTTAATTATTCATGTACAGTGAGCCAAATCAAAACCTGCATTAATTCAAAAACGTTCAAAAATTAAATAAACAAAAAACAAGTTTTTTTTAACTGAAAGTAAGGAACGACGTTAAAACTTAAAACGAACAGAAATTATTCCGTATATGAAAGGGACTGTCCCCTCTTCAACGCCTCGCTCTTTACGCTAAAGTTTGACTTTCTCACAACTCTTATTTTTTTAAACAATAAAAAACTTTAGCGTAAAGAGCGAGGCATTGAGGAGGGGACAACCTCTTTCATATACGGAATAATTTCTGTTCGTTGTAAGTTTTAACGTCGTTCCTTACTTTCAGTTAAAAAAAACTTGTTTTTTTTATTTAATTACGTCATAGGATTAAAAACCAACTATAATTTCAGACAAAGCATTGATAATGGAGACCTTCCAACTTTTTTCCCTCCCCTGATAACACTATTAGCTCTTCTTTCCTCCACAATTTTCTACTCCTTATACTCCTTATAAACTCCTTATATAGGAGTTTCTATATTTTCAGAAAATTTGCCTACTTTTGTGAATTTTTGGGCTCACGCTCCCAACTCACACACCATGACCAAGAAAAATCTAAGGTGTGCAACGTTTCAGATTGGAATGGATTCAGAAGCTCCAAAAATATTTTATTTATTATCGAAAATCCTTGTTTCTACTCAACCCCCATAGAAAAATCCAGTGTGTGTGATGTTTGAAAATTAGAATTGATTCAGGTATGCCTTTTTTTTGTTTATTTTTTAATCAAATATTCTGTTTTTCTTTCCTGTAGGATTTTGGTCAAATCAGAGTCTAGAAAGCGTCTTTAAATTGCTTTCTGTATAAACGAAAAAATGTGACATGACCAGTTTAGCCAGACGTAACTAATTTTTCTATCGTCCGTCCAAAAGCGGATAGTCTTGTCAGGAACAAAGAACCGTTAGATGTCAATCACTGTTTTTTAAGTATTTTTTTCTGACGTAAAGTCTAGGATTGTTGAGCCTAAATTAAATTATTTCTGGCACAAAACTTATAGAAAGAGGACCTGAACTGCTAGAAATAGCATTAGCACGAAAAACTAGTTTCTGGTTAATTTTGTGGGTCATCATGCCTCGTATTCCATAAATGTGCTTATATTCATTCTTTGATCTCCAAAGTTTTGAATTATTCCCCTTAATCACGATTTGGACTTTTCCAGGATGATATTTAGATGTAGCGGTATTTGATGACAAAAAACGTCATAGTAAATAATTCAGCTTAAACGTGGTTACTATCAAACCTATTTTGTTTATCAATAGAGCAAAGAGTAGGGGAACTTAAAAGATTGGAAATCGGCTTTTTCGCTTTCTCTCTCTCTCTCTCTTTCTCTCTCTCTCTCTCTCTCTCTCTCTCTCTTTCTCTCTCTCTCTCTCTCTCTCTCTCTTTCTCTCTCTCTCTCTCTCTCTCTCTCTCTCTCTCTCCTCTCTCTCTCTCTCTCTCCTCTCTCTCTCTCTCTCTCTCTCTCTCTCTCTCTCTCTCCCTCTCTCTCTCTCTCTCTCTCTCTCTCTCTCTCTCCTCTCTCTCCTCTCTCTCTCTCTCTCTCTCTCTCTCTCTCTCTCTCTCTCTCTCTCTCTCTCTCTCTCTCTCTCTCTCTCTCTCTCTCTCTCTCTCCTCTCTCTCTCTCTCTCTCTCTCTCTCTCTCTCTCTCTCTCTCCTCTCTCTCTCTCTCTCCTCTCTCTCTCTCTCTCTCTCTCTCTCTCTCTCTCTCTCTCTCTCTCTCTCCTCTCTCTCTCTCTCTCTCTCTCTCTCTCTCTCTCTCTCTCTCTCTCTCTCTCTCTCTCTCTCTCTCTCTCTCTCTCTCTCTCCTCTCTCTCTCTCTCTCTCTCTCTCTCTCTCTCTCTCTCTCTCCTCTCTCTCTCTCTCTCTCTCTCTCTCTCTTAGTCTGTTTTGTGCTTTTTTTCGCTTACAACAAATCATACATACCAAACATGAAAGAAAAAAATGTTGCCAAAACACATGTAACAGTAAAAAAACCTCCTCGTACAAGTTGCTATCAGGTTAAATTAACTTTAGGGAGACTCAAAAACGCTTGGTATAAATTTGGGCAGCAGTCAGTAATTTAATTATTTTTATTAGTAATTAATGAACTTCAAATCAATTTAATTATTAATTTAACTAGTAACTTAAACCGCAATTCAACCATCTTTGTTCGAGTTTCGCTTCTTCTTCAAAATATATAGCTAAACCTTATTTCAAAGCAAGGTTTAGAAATGGAAAATTGAATACCCAGTGCACAAACGGGTGGAGTCATTAAATGTTGGTTGTCTCCAGTCAGTTCCTTTGAAGCTACAGGCTTGTCTTTGCAATCGATAATTATAAAAATGTTTCTTAGCATTTCTTAGCAAGTATGAATACTTGACATTTTCTGCAGTTTTCAACTCTGTAAAATCCCCTAGAAAATCATATTTGAACTTATCCCCTTGGGAAAAACTCGCAAAGACTTCTATAGCAGGCACGTATCTAGGGGCTTCTGGATTCCCGTTTAGCATTTATCACTATCAATGAATAAATGTCACCCAAAATGAACAGAAATTACATTAAATAATCAAGTCAAAATCAAAATGAGCAGAAACTACCACAACGAGGAATGGGGCTGGCGTCCCTTGTGCCTTCTAAGGACCAGAACGTATTTTGCACTTTACTTAATTTGTGCAATCACACAAATCTATATGTAAAAAACGATTGACTTACATAAACTTATAACCCTTGCTCTAAGGGCAGTGAGGTGGCTGTCATCACTAGAGGCATAGTTATTGGACCTTTCAACTATGCTGAACAAAGCGGTTATTTCAAATTTCTATCGAATGTCTTTAGGGAATGATGGATGGGTAGGAGGGGTAATGATTGCCATCCAATCACTTTTGACTCTTAAGAAAAGCACTAGGACTTTTAATTTCCAATCAAATGAACCCCTTCCGAAGTTTCTACCCCAAGTCCTTCTATACAAAGTGCCTTGGTAAATATATATATATATATATATATATATATATATATATATATATATATATATATATATATATATATATATATATATATATATAATAATACATGGAGCCAACTTCGCTTTTTACTTAGACAATACTATTGCACTGCCTATGATACTCCCTCTTCTGCATGTACTGGATCATGAAACGCTTATAACCCCCATCCTAATTGTTTAACCTAAAGAGGCGTAGCTTTGTCACATAGCTCAATCTTTTTGAGATAACCATTTTGTTCTACTTAGTTGAAAGTTCTGGAAATTATGTCTTTGAGGATGACACCCCTTCCCAGAGTCCTCAGGGCAAGGGTTGTAAGTCATACCTAGGGGACATATAAGGTATATATAGAAAGCGTTGTCATACAAACTTCAAAAAGGGCTCATTCAATTGGAAATTGAAAGGGCTAGTGCCCTTTTTAATTGTCCAAAGTGATTGGAGGGCAGCTAAGGCAGCTACCCTCCTCTCACGCCCACCATTTCCCCAAACACATTTAATAAAAATTTTGAGATAGCCATTTTTTTCAACGTAGTTGAAAGGTTCGGAAATTATGTCTTTGAGGATGATACTCCCCCCAGAGCCCTCATGACAAGGCTTATAAGTTATGCCCTGGGGGCATATCAGATTTTTATAGAAATTTCTGTCATAGAAACTTTAAAAAGGGCTGATTCGATTGGAAATTCAAAGGGCTAGTGCCCTTTTTAATAGTCGAAAGTGATTGGAGGGCAACTAACCCCCCTCTCACGCTTACCATTTCCCCGAACAAATACAACAAAAATTTTGAGATAGGCATTTTGTTCAACGTAGTTGATAAGCCCGGAAATTATGTCTTTGAGGATGACACTCCCCCTTAGCCCTCAGGACAAGGGTCTTAAATTACACCAAGGGGACATTGAAGATTTTTATAGAAAGCATTACCATAGAAACTTCAAAAAGGGCTCATTTAACTAAAAATTAAAAGGGCTAGTGCCCTTTTTAATAGTTGAAAGTAAATGGAGGGCAACTAACCCCCCTCTTACGCCAATTATTTCCCCAGACACATCCTATCAAAATTTTCATATAGCCATTTTGTTCAACGAAGTTGAAAGTTCTGAAAATTTGGTCTTTGGAGATGACAAACCCCCCACATCCCTCAGGACAAGGGTTGTAAGATTTGCCCTGGGGTTATATAAGGTTTGCATAGAATGTGTTGTCGTAAAAACTTCAAAAAGAGCTCATTCGATTGGAAATTGAAAGGGCAGGTGCCCTTTTTAATAGTCGAAAGTGATTGGAGGGCAGCTAACCCCCCCTCCCCTCTAGCCCGCCATTTCCTCAAAGACAGACAATCAAAATTTTGAGATAACCACTTTGTTCAACGTAGTTGAAAGTTCTGGCAGTTAGGTCTTTGAGGATGACCCCTCCCCCCCACAGCTCCCAGGGCATGGGTTGTATGTTAAGCCCTGAGGGCAAACAAGGTTGTCACAGAAACCGTTGTCGTAAAAACTTCAAAAATTGCTCATTCGATTAGAAATTGAAAGGGCAAGTGCCCTTTTTAATAGTCGAAAGTTATTGGAGGGCAGCTAAAACCCCTCTCAAGTCCACCATTTCCTCAGACATATCCAATCAAAGTTTTGAGATAGTCATTTAGTTCAACGTAGTTGGAAGTTCTGGAAATTAGGTCTTTGAGGGTGACAACCCCCCCCCCCACACACACACACACACACACACACACAACCCTCAGGGATAGGGTTATAAGTTATACCCTTGGGGTACATAAGGTTTTTACAGAAAGCGTTGTCGTAGAATGTAGAAAGTTCAAAAATGGATTGGAAATTGAACTTCTGGAAAGTTCTGTAAATTAGGTCTTTGAGGATGACACCCCCCCCCCCAGAGTCTGAAGGGCAAGGGTTGTAAGTTATGTCCTGGGTGCATAAAAGTTTTTATAGAAAGCGTTGTCGTAGAAACTTCAAAAAGAGTTCATTCGATTGGAAATTGATAGGGCTAGTGCCCTTTTTATTAGTCGGAAGTGATTGGAGGGCAACTAACCCCCCTTTCACGCCAACCATTTCCTCGAAAAGATCCAATAGAAATTTTGAGATAGCCATTTTGTTCAACGTAGTTAAAAGATCCGGAAATTATGTCTTTGAGGATGACAAACCCCCCACAGCCCCCAGGGCAAAGGTTGAAAGTTATACCCTGGGGGAAATAAGGCTCTTATAGAAAGTGTTGTCTTAGAAAATTCAAAAAAAGGCTCATTCAATTGGAAATTGAGAGGGCTAGTTCCCTTATTATTAGTAAAAAGCAATCGGAGGATGAATCCCCCCATGCCCATCATTTCCCCAAGCACTTCCGATTAACATTTTGATATAGCCATTTTTATGAACATAGTCGAATGGTCTGGAAATTATGTCTTTGAGGATGACAAACCCCCCACAGCCCCCAGGGCAAAGGCTAAAAGTTATACCCTGGGGGAAATAAGGCTATTATAGAAAGTGTTGTCTCAGAAAATTCAAAAAAGGCTCATTCAATTGGGAATTGAGAGGGCTAGTTCCCTTATTAATAGTAAAAGGCAATCGGAGGATGAATCCCCCCATGTCCATCATTTCCCCAAGCACTTCCGATTAACATTTTTGATATAGCCATTTTTATGAACGTAGTCGAATGGTCTGGAAATTATGTCTTTGAGGATGACAAACCCCCCACAGCCCCCAGGGCAAAGGTTGAAAGTTATACCCTGGGGGAAATAAGGCTCTTATAGAAAGTGTTCTCTTACAAAATTCAAAAAAAGGCTCATTCAATTGAGAATTGAGAGGGCTAGTTCCCTTATTAATAGTAAAAAGCAATCAGAGGATGAATCCCCCTTATTCCCATCATTTCCCCAAGCACTTCCGATTAACATTTTTGATATAGCCATTTTTATGAACGTAGTCGAATGGTCTGGAAATTATGTCTTTGAGCATGACAACCCCTCCCCCCCCCAACAGTCCTCAGTGCTAAGGTTGACAGTTATGCCCTGGGGGCATATAAGGTTTTTTATAAAAAGCGTCGTCTTAAAAACTTTAAAAAGGGCTCATTCCATTGGAAATTGCGAGGCTATTGCCCTTTTTAATAGTCAAAAGCAGTGGGAAGGAGAATCAACCCCCCCCCCCCCCCCACGCCCATCATTTCCCCAAAAATTTCCGATCAACATTTTGATATAGCCATTTTGTTCAATGTAGTGGAAAGGTCTGGAAATTATGTCTTTGAGGATGACACCTCCCCATAGCCCTCAAGACAAGGGTCGGAAGTTATGCCCTTGGGACATGTTGGGTTTTTATAGAAAGTTATGTCATAAAAGCTTCAAAAAGGGCTCATTCGATCGGAAATGGAGAGGACTAGTGCCTTTTTTTTAGTCAAATTGATCAGAGGGTGAATGCCCCCACCCCCCTCACAAGCCCATCATTTCCCAAAACTCTTCCAATCATAATTTTGAGATTTTTTTTCAACGTATTTGTGTCTGGAAATTATATCTTTGAGGATAATAAATCCCCCCAGCCCTCAGGGCAGGGGTTGTATTTTATGCCCTGGGAGCATATAACGTTTTTATAGAAAGCGTGGTCATAAAATTTGGAGGGGGTTCATTGGATTGGTAATCCGACGCTCTTGCAGTCTTTTTAAGAGTCAAGGTGATTGGAGGGCAGCATTCCCCCCCCCCCCTTCCCACTCACACGTCGTATTGTCCTCAAATGCATCCAATAGAATTTGGAGATAGCCATTCAATTCAAAATAGTCTAAATATCATATAACAAGGATTTTGGGGGTTGAAACAAACCACATAGACTAGGGGCAAGTGTTATAAGTTATGCCCAGGGGGTGTTTAAGGTTTTTATGGAAAGGATGGTTGTTTAGCTTTAGGAGAGGCTCATTTGGTTGAAAATCGGGAGTTCTAGTTCCTTTTTAGGCGTCAAAAGTGATTGGCGGCATTCAGAAGGGTGGTCTTATATGATTTGGAGAGGACTTGTTGGATTGATACCTTAAGTTCTAGTGCCCTTATTAAGAGTCACAGTGATCAGAGCGCAGCTACCCCCCCCCCCACACACACACACACACAAACATGTCGTGTTTTCCTGAGATGTATCCAATAGAGTTTTTGGGACAGTCTTTTTTTTCAAAATAGTCCAAATATCATTTTAAAATGCTTTAGAGGTTGATACAAAGAACCAGAGCCTGAGGAAGAGGGTTGTAAATTATGCCCCTGGGGCATTTCAGGCTCTTAGGGAAGGGTTGGTTGTATAAGCTTTGGAAGTGGCTCATTTGGTTGAAATTGGAAGTTCTAGTTCTTTTTTACGATTCAATAGTGATGGAGGTCAAATAGCACCCCCCCCCCCTCTTTTTACCTATTGCATCTGATTGAAACTTTGCGATGGCAATTTTGTTTAAAATAGTCCAAAGAACTTATAACAATGCTTCCAGGGTTGGCACAACCCCCAGAGGTCTGGGGCAAGGGCTTTAAGCTATGCCCTGGGGGCATATAAGGGTTTTACGGAATGGGTTGTCGTATTAAATTCAGATGAGTCACATTTGATTTTAAATTGGAAGTTATAGTGCCATTTTTAAGATTCAAAGTGATTTGAGAGAACCCCCCCCCCCACACCCATCATTTCCCATAACGAATATCTAAACAAAGTTTTGAGACATCAATTTTTTTCCGAATTGTTGAAAGGTTCAGTAATTATGCGTAGCAATAGTTGTAGTAACAGTAGTGGTATTAGTAGCAGTATGCTAATAGCACCTTTTTTTTAACTTCCTCTTCAGCACACGATGAAATTTTTCACTTAATATCATCAACCGGTCTTGAAGCATTGCTGATACGTCCTCTTGACAACCTACATGGGCATAGTGTGTTTCGATTTATTTCAATACAGTTACAATATTGACCAAAAATTTCACCTTAATACCCTTAGGTTTATTAGTTGTAGTAGTAGCACCAGCAAATATAGTAGTAGCAGTAGGTGTACAGTTAATAGTATTAGCTTTAGTAGCAGTAGTAGTAGCAGCAGTAATAGTAATAGCAGCAGTAGTTGTAGGAGTAGAAGCATTAGTATTATGATGCAAATATTGTCTTTTGCTTAGTTCAACATCCCCCACAACAAGCATTGTAGGTTTTAATTCCACACATGAAACTGTTCCTAAGATATTGCTGATACGCCCTTTTGACAACCTGCATACGGATGGCAGGTTCCATCCGTACAACAGAAAAATTCTCTGAAAATATCACCTTCATACCTTTATAGGCTGTGGATTTTGAGCTAGCCAGAAGACAATGTGTGTATTTATTTAATGCTGTTTCTACGGTTACTGTAACTAACGAGATTAATGGCATTAAGTTGAAACTTTTAGGGAGCGTTTAGGAGGAGTTTCAATTAAACGAAAAACCTATGTGCATGCAGGCATTAAAAGGGCGTATAAGCACTACAGGACATATAAGGACATAGGCAGCGATGCTCAATCATAGCTAGTAATATCATTGCTATTTTAAAGGAGCTAATTTGATTGAAAATAAAAATTTCTAGTACCTTCTTAAGAGTAAAAAATGATTGGAGGGCAAGCATCCCTCCTCTTTAGCTTGTTCCAGACACTTCCAATCAAAATTTTAAGACATCCATTTTGTTCAGCATAGCTGAATGGTCTAGTAACTACATCTCTAGGGTTATTGGGTAGGTCAACCCCCCACAGTTACGTAATTTGCCTATTTTGCTTAAAAACTATGTGCTGCTTAAAAATTAAGTCAAAACTCACTATTAATATGCTAGTTGCCAATAAGACATCTCTGCAATATACCAAGAACGACTGAGGGTATTAAGTTCAAATTTTCGGGGCTATTTCTATTATTACTTCTGCTCCTAAAATTTTACTAAATCAAAAGAGTATAATTGTATCCAGGTGGTGAAAGAGCATAGATATAATTTTTGGGGAATGGTTTTAACTTTTATTTATCAGGTCAACTAGAGGATGTGTATGACTAAATTAAACATTACTATTTGTGTCATAATTTTCCAAAGGGTTTATGTTGTTAAAAATTGCTGAAAACGTTTTTCCAGCATATAGATTGCAGGCCAAACTATAAATTCTTAAAGGAAAGCCGGAAAGATTCAATTTTTTTTTTTTTTTTAATAATGACTATGTCAATTTAAAACGAACAGAAATTATTAAAAAAAATTTCAACAAAATAATTTTTTCAAAAAAAGTAAAGAACTTAATTAAACAAAAATTAACGAAAATAGAATCAAATAATATACCAGGCATACAAATACCACAAATCAGTACCAATAAATAAATGAAACCCAAAACAAACAGAAATTCAAATAAATTATAGAGTCAAACTCAAAACAAGCAGAAATTAATATGAATAGGGTTCAAAACCCCTATGCTTTCTAAAAGCAAGAATATAATTTTTTCTTTACTGAAAAAAATTCTTTTAAATGTTTTCACTTTTATAACTTTAAGAAATCAAAAATTATTAAGATTTTAAGGAATAAATATCAGCATATGCATATTAAACTGACAATGCACATTCATTTGAATTTTTTTTCAGTTAAGTACAAATTATATTCTTGCTTTTAGAAATCATAGGGGTTTTGAACCCTACTCACATGAATGCACTGTCAGTTTAATATACATATGCTGATATTTACTCCTTAAACCCTTAATTAATTTTTGATTTTTTAAATTTTTAAAAATGAAAACATTTAAAAGAATTTTTTCAGTAAATTACAAATAATCAAAATCTTAAAATTTTGATTGGAAGTGTTTTGGGGAAATGACGAGCGTGAGGGGGGGGGGGGATATGCCCTCTGGTCACCTTCGACTAATAAAAAAGGCCCTAGTCCTCTCAATTTCCAATCAAATGAGCCTTTTTTGAAGCTTCTACAACAAAACTTTCTATAAGAAACCTTATATGCCCCAAGGGCACAACTTACAACTCTTGTCCTGAGAGCCATGGGAGAGGGTTGTCATCCTCAAAGACATAATTTTCAGACCTTTCATCTAAATTGAACAAAATGGTCATATCAAAATGTTGATCGGAAATGTTTGGGAAAATGATGGGCGTGGCGGGGATTCTTCCTCCCATTACTTTCGACTATTAAAAAGGACAATAGCCTTCTCAATTTCAAATCGAATGAGTCCTTTGTGAAGTTTTTACGACAATGGTTTCTATAAAACAGTATGTGTCCCCCAGGGCATAACTTAGACCCTTAGCCCTGAGGGCTGTGGTGGGTTGTCATACTAAAAAGACAGTATTTCCAAACCTTGAACTACTTTCAACAAAATGGCTATATCAAAATTTTGATTGGGAGTGTTTTGGGAAACAATGGGCGTGGGGGGATTTTGTACCCCGATCACTTTTTACTATTAATAAGGGCACTAGCCCTCTCAATTCCCAATTGAATGAGCCCTTTTGGAAGCTTCTACGACAACGCTTTCTATAAAAAACCTTATATGCCCCCAGGGCATAACTTACAACCTTTTCCCTGGGGGCTGTGGAGGGTTTGTCATCCTCAAAGACATAATTTCCTGATCTTTCAACAACGTTGAACAAAATGGCTATCTCTAAATTTTGATTGAATGTGTTCGGGGAAATGGTGGGCGGGAGAGTTGGCTTAGTTGCCTTCCCATCACTTTCGACTATTAAAACAGGCACTAGCCATTTCAATTTCCAATCGAATAAGCCCTTTTTGAAGTTTCTATGATACCACTTTCAATAAAAACCTTATGTGCCCTCAGGACATAACTTACAACCCTTCCCGGGGTTTTTGGCGGGGAAAGGTTGTCATCCTCAAAGACCTAATTTCCAGAACTTTAAACTACGCTGAACAAAATGAATATCTTAAAATTTTGATTGCATGTGTTTGGGGAAATGTTGGACGTGAGAGGGGAGTTAGTTACTCTCCAGTCACTTTCAACTATTAAAAAGGGCACTAGCCCTTTCAATTTCCAATTGAATGAGTCCTTTTTAAGTTTTGACGACAACGTTTTCTACAAAAACCTTATATGTCCCCAGTGCATAACTTACAACCCTTGACCTGAGGGCTGTAGGGGGGGGGGGGGTGTCATCCTCAAAGACCTAATTTTCAGAACTTTCAACTACATTGAACAAAATGTCTATCTCAAAATCTTGATTGGATGTGTTTGGAGAAATGGTGGGCGTGGAAGTAGGTGCATTTCAATTACTTTCGCCTATTAAAAAGAACACAAGATCTTCCATTTTCCAATCGAATGACCCCTTTTTAAAGTTTCTATGAAAAATCCTTCGATACAAAGTGCCCTGGTCTAAAAGAAACAAACAAGCCAACAAGAAAAAATAATAATACATTGTGCCAACATCGTTCTTTACTTAGGCAGTACTATTGCGCTGCTTATGATATTCCTTTAAATTTATTTGGTGCAGTTCAAGCTTCGGTTCCCATATATGACAATGATTACTTTCCTATATTTTGCAGATATTTTATATTTCATAGAAATTATATTTCTTGAATTAGAAAATATATAAAATATTAAGGCTTAGAAATAATTATCGTTTGTGGGAAAGGGCGTTCGGCAAGCCTAAGCTCAGCAATCTCGGGAATCTTTATAACTGTATATTATATGTATTTGGGATTAAATCTATAATTCCTTAGTACTCATTGACATCGCCCTACCATACCCCTCCTAGAAAACTTACTATCGCGCTCCCTCTGTCTTATTATGCTCTACCCAACCACTTCCTTTGCCAAAATTGGCTCCAATCGGGATCGAACGAAAGGCCTGTCGCATATCAAACAGACGTGATTACCATTACGCGGTGGAACACTTCAAATGATCTTATATGAATTATTCGAACGCAAGAATGATAAAATTTGTTATGCCCTGACAGTCCTCCCTTCCCCGCCTTTGAAGTTCTCAGAAAAGGTAACACATACCAACTTCAGCCCAATTGGTTCAAATATATATATCAAACTATCAGACAGACTTTTTATGACTTAGACAGAGATTAACAGACTTTTATATTTAAGAGACAGAGACAGACTATTTTTTAAAGACTTAGACAGAGATTAATATAAAAAAAAATCCGCAAAATGAGTTTTTCAAAGAATAGTAAAGAGCTGTCATTAAACCAAAAATGAGCAGACATAAAGTCAAATAATCTTCCAATGGTAAAACTGCCGCAAATCACCATCAATAAATAGCACTGCCTAAGTAAAGAGCAATGTGGGCCCAATGTATTATTTCTTTAATTTTTTTTCGATTTTTTTCTGACGCGGGAACTTCGTATAGAAGGAGTTGTCGTAGAAACTTCGAAAGGGAATCATTCAATTGGAAATTGAAAGTTCTAGTACCCTTACTAAGATTCTATTTGTGTCAGGATTAAAAAAAAATTATGAAAAAGTTTCTCCAACATACAAATAGTAAGCCAAACTATGGATTTTAACAGAAAAAAAAGAAAAGATATAAAATATTATTTCTTTTCCATAAAAAGAGTATATCAATAAAAAACGAACAAAAATTACATTTTAATTTTTTTTCACAAAATAAGTTTTTCAGAGAAAACTAAAGAGCTCCATTAAACTGAAAATGAGCAGAAATAAAGTCAAATAGTCTTCCGAACTTAAAACAACGACAAATCACCATCAAGAAATAAATGAAACCAAAAACGAACAGAAACTACAATAAATAGCCGAGTCAAATTTTGATTGGATTTGATCGGAAAACGAATGGATTGGAGGGGAGGGCTGCTTCCACTACAATCTCTTTTGAATCTTAAAAGATTACTAGAACTTATAATTTCCAATCGTAGTAGCGCCTTTAAAAGTTTCAATGGTATTGCTAGCTATTGTAGAGCAGTACAGCCTATGATATTGCTTATATGCCCTTTTGAAAACCTGCATGCATATAGTTTTTTCGTTTGAGATATTGAGACATTCTTGAGATATTGCTTGTCAGCTTTCTGAAAAATCTAAATGCTCATAGTTCGTTTTAATTTAGTCCAACACCCACCTAAATATTCCTTGAAAGCTTCACCTTTACTTTACTTTTAGCTTACGTAATAGTAACAGTTTTAGTAACAGCAGTAGCATTAGTATCAGTATGCGCATAGCACCTTTTGTCTTCTTCAACAGCCCATTCAAAACACGCTGAAAGTTTCAACTTAATACCGTCAACCGTTCCTGAAGTATTGCTGATACGTCCTCTTGTCAACCTGTGTTCATAGCATATTTCGATATTCTTGTCAACCTCTGTGTTCGTAGTCTTTTTTTATTTAGTCCAATACAGTCCCAATATTTCCCAATTTTTTTTCCATAATACCCTTAGCTTTAGTAGCAGTAGTATCAGTACAAGTAGCAATAGCAGTAGCAGTAGTCGTAGTAGCAGTAGAATTACCAACAGTAGCCTTAGCTTTAGTGGCAGTAGTACTAGTAGAAGTAATAATAATAGAAGCAGTATTAGAAGTAGTAGTATTATGAGTAGAAGCAGTAGCATTAGGAGGCAAATATTGGCTTTTGGTTAGTTCAATATCCCCCCCCCCAACAAGCCCTGTTAGTTTCAAATTCACACACCAAACTGTTCCCAAAACATTGCTGATTCGCCCTTTTCAAAACCTGCATACAGATGGCGTGATGGGAGCAGTTAACCTTGCCCCTCAAAATTCCCTGAAAATTACACCTTTATACCCTTGTTTATAAGTTGTAATAGTAGTCACAGTAGTAGTATTAGTAATACCATTACTAATAGTTGTATTAATAGTAATAGCACTAACTCTAGCAGCAGCAGTAGTATTAACGTATTGCCTTTTGATCAGTTGAACCTCGCGTCAAGTCTTGGAAGTGAAAACTTAATACAATTAGCCGTTGCTATGATATTGCTGATATGTCCTTTTGATAACCTGTATATTCATATATATCTTCAAATTTTCATTAATGCTCTTAACTTACAATTAGTGGCAATAGAAGTAGTAAGTAAGTAAGTAAGTATCTTATTGCCCAAAATTTCACATGGATTTAAAACGGAGTATAACAAAGGAAAAAGAAAAGAAAAGTCACACTAGAGAACATCACCAAACATATTTACACATTATGTACATTAGCAAAACTACTGGCACAGAACGGCTAGCCACGGGTTTGCTCTACCCTTGGCGTTTTTCTGAAAATTCTCGGTGACACGGTTAACACAGACTGTTGGTTCGGATACACCATAATTACGCATGATATAGGGGTTACTCGTCCATGGTGGAAGTCTCAGAAGGAACTTCGCGAATCGAAAAAACAAAACTCTTACTTTTGCACACTGAGCGGACGACAGGTATTTCCAAAAAGGTTCAATATACAGTACATGTGGAATGGCAATGGCATTATACAGCGACGCAAGACATTTACGGCAGAACCGATGTCTGTTACCAATAATTGGCCAGTTTACAATCCGGATTTTCACTTCTACGTGGCGTACAAGCAGCATCCCGGTAAAGTGGAGGTTTCGACCGATTGGTAAACCAAGGTAAGTAATACCCTCAGATGGTTTCACAACTGAATCGCCCAAAGGGATTTCTTTTTTGCAGTGCTCCGCATTGAAAAACAAGACGACAGATTTTGACACATTAAACGACAAATCAACGTTATTGTATTCCTTATTCGACATATCAAAATTGACAAAACAAAACACGTCGCGTGCACCGACGTGTCAAAAGCCCGGATCGCATCAAAAGAGCCAATAACTAGTGGATCACTCGTTGCCTCAGAACCAGACAAAATTGCAGAGGGGGCGAACAGAGCATCAGCGCAACCGAACCCTACCGTAAAACCAAGCAGGTGGTTTGGTGTTTGACAAGTGTCTAACATTTGACAATATAAGCATTCCTAGAAGCTTGCATAAAGTTGTTTTAGTTAAAGAAGTAGTAGTAGTGATAATAGTAGTAGTAGTAGTAGTATTAGTAGTAGTAGCCGTAGTAGTAGCAATAGTAGTAGTAGTAGTAGTATTAGCATTAGTAGTAGTAGTGGTAGCAGTAGTAGCAGTAGTAGTAGTTGTAGTAGTAGTAGTAGTAAATATAGAAGTTTTAGTAGTCTTGGTATTAGCGAGCACATATTGCTTTTTGGTAAATTGGTCTTCCCATTTAAGCATTCTCTGAAAGTTCCAACCTTATGCCAAAATCCATTGTTGAGATACGCTCTTTTGACAATGTGCATACACATAGTCTCTTTTGATTTAGTTCAAATTCCTCCTCAACATTCTCTCAAATCTTCACTTTAATAGACTTAGCTTAATATTACTAGTTTCATAGTAGTAGCCTAGTGGTGGTGGCAGGAGAAGTAGTAGTAGTAGTAGTGTTGTATAATCCATTCTTGAGATGCATTCCTGAATGCACATAGTGTGTTTTTATTTAAGTTCAAGTTGCTCATCAAAATTCTCTCACATTTCCGCCTTCATACGTGTAGCCTCAATAGTACTAGTTTCATAGCAGTAGTGGTAATAGCAGGAGCAGCAGCAATAGTGTCGTGTTAGTAGCAGTAGTAACAGAAACAGCAGCAGTATTAATAGTAGCAGTAGCTATACTAATAGTAGCAATTGTAGTAGTAGTAGTAGTAGTAGTAGCTGAACATCCTACTCATCATGCCAAAGAAATTTTATATTAAAACGTTAAGCCGTTCCAAAAATATTGCTAAAACGCCTGTATCAGCACTTTGTATGCAGAGGGTATGTTTTGATTTAGTTCAACTTTCCCCAATACGTTTCCTTATATGCTCTTTTCAATATCCTCAGCCTTGGTAGTACTCGCTACAGAAGAGTAGTTTTAGTGGTAGTAGCAGTAGTTGTAGTGGCAGTAGTAGTGGTAATGGTAGCGGCAGTAGTGGTGGTAGTTCTAGTAGTAGTAGTAGCAAGCAAATATTGCATTTTTGGTCAATTGATAATCTCCCTTATCGTTTCCTGAAAGTTCAATATCAATGGACTCAGTCATTTCTGAGTTACGCACTTTTGTCAACATGTAAACACAACGTGTTTTGAGTCAGTTCAATACTCCCCTCGACATTCTCTGAAAAGCTCACCTGAATCTTCTTAGTCTTTTTGGAAAGTAAAGGTCAAACATGCATACCTTTCTAAATAACTTATATTATATGTAATCAATGATTGAATTGCCTAACTTAAAGCCTGTACTCTGAGGACTGTAGGGGGGGGGGGGGCATCCTCAAAGGCATAACTACTGGAGCTTTTAATAATGCTGAAGAAAAAAGAAATTTCACAATTTTGATTGGATGTTTGTTTTAGGAAATTATGGGTGTGGGGGGGCTGGTTACCCTCCAATCACTTTTGACTCTTAAAAAACCCTCTATAACTTCCAATTTTCAATCAAAAGAGCCCCATCCGAAATATGTAAGACCACCCATTCCATAAGAACCTTATATGCCCCCAGAGCATAACTTACAACCCTTTCTCCAGTGCTCTGGTAGGTTGTGTCAACCCAAGAGGCATTATTATATGTTGTTTTAAATATTTTGAACAAAATGACTATCTCACAATTTTTACCAGATGCGTTTTGGAAAAGAGGGTGTTGGGGGGGAGGGGGGGGCTAGGTGCTCTCCACCTCTTTTGATTCTTAAAAGGGAAATACAACTTTCAATTTCCAATTAATTGAGCCTCATCTAAAGGTTATACAACCACCCCTTTCACGAAAACCTTATATGCCCCCGAGGCGTAGCTTACAACCCTTGCCCCTAGACTCTGGAGGGTTGTTTCAACTCTGAAGGCCTTGTTATACGATCTTCGCGCAACTTTGAACAAAATGGCAATCTCAAAATTTCTATCAGATGCATTCGGAAAAAAAGGGGACGTGGGGGGGCTAGTTGCCTTCCGATCTCTTTTGACTCTTAAAAAGGCGCTAGAAGTTCTGAGTTATAATCGAATGAGCCCCCTCCAAAGTTTATACGGCAATTCCTTCCAGAAAAACGTTATATATTAATTATGGGCAACTATTAGAACTTATAGTCCTTGCCCTGAGGGCTCTGGGGGTTGTCATCCCCAAATCCATAATTACTATGGACCTTTCAACTGTGGTGAACAAAAAGGCTTCCTCAAAACTTCAATTGGATGTGTCTGGGGAAATAATAGGCGTTGGGGGAGGCTTGTCGCCCTCTAATCACTTTCGACTCTTTAAAATAACACTAAAACTTACAATTTCCTAATGAATGAGCCCTTTTTGAAGTTTCTACGAAAGCTCCATCTATACAAAGTGCCCTGGTGAGAAAAAAAAACATTGTGCGCACATCGCTCTTTACATAGGTAGTACTATTGCACTGCCTATGATATTCCGAAAACATCTGACAACTATAGAATGAAGGGGTAATTGGGAATCCTGATGTGGGCTGAAAAAGTCAACAGTGGGAGCACTGGTGACGCCCATTATCTAACACAAAAAGGTCGTATTATCTCCAAAGGCATAGTTATTGGACCTCTCAGCTGAGAGGTCCAATAACTATTGGACCTCTCAGTTGAACAATATGCCTGTCTCAAAATGTTGATCAAATAAATTTGGTCAAATAGGCGTGGGTGTGGGTCTAGCTGCCCTCCAATTTTTTTCCGCTTAAGTGAGCCCTCTCTTGATATTCCAGGACGACTGGTTCGATACGATTATCCCTTGGGAAAGCAATACAATGAAAATAAACACGTGTTCGTTATCTTTCTTTTGACAAAAATGCAAAATTCCACATTTTTGAAGATGGGAGCTTGAAACATCTACAGTATGGTTCTCTAATACGCTGAATTTGATGGTGTGATTTTGCTTAGGATTCCTTCACTTTTAGGAAATGTTTTCCCCTTTTTTAGAAAGTCAAACAAATTTTCTTCGGCTCATTGTCTTTGACGGGTAGAACTAAACTTAACGAATCTTATATTTTTAGAATCATCATAATATGCCGATTCTTTTTACATATTTGTTCATATCAAAATTTGACTTTAGAGTGTCGGTTACTATTGAACCGCGTCACTTCGTACTTACAGTTCGTTACCACAAGCCGTTTGATAAAATCCGATATTAAATTGGGGCTCTGTAGCTTCAATTCAAACCCAGCAGAATAATCTAATTGTGTTATAATGCACCAACGCTACTTGAAAACCTTATTTGTTCATGGAGATCTTAGGCACGGGCGAAAGAGTTTATCTCGGAAATAGCACGAGTAAGTGACATTTCGAAAGTGACATTTCGATTAAGTGACATTTCAAAAACAGACTGAATTTTGAAGAAAAGCGAATTAGAAAAAAATAGAAACAATTATAGGTCAATCGCATAATTGTTCAAAATTTGGGGGGAGAGCATTCCCCCTCAATATTTCCCCCCTCAAATGATGTGATTTGTAAAATTGGTTGATAAAAACAGGGAATACAAAAGGGGGGATAGGACTCCAGACCTGAGATAAAAATCCCAACAGTAGGAGCGCGAGCGATCCCCTCAAGTCAAGTACAAATTTCTTATAAGTCTTGATACATGCAGATCCTTAGCCCAAAGTGGTAGAGGTTGAAATTTGACAGGTAAATAAGACATGTCAAAAAAGGATCCAGTAATGAGGCAGTCTATATTCTTTTGATTATAAAACCAGTCACTAAACTGGGGTTCTATAGCTTCTGTTGAAAGCTAGCATATTAACCTTATTAAGATATTTGCATTTTGATGGGCTATTGACTTGTTAACAATGGCAAAGCATAGGCACAGTTTAACTGTCAGGCACAAACAAAGACACTAATCTTGAGGGATGGAAAAGGAAGTAATATTTCAAATAAGGACACCAACAGGGTGTCCTTTCGATTCGGGGACTATAAAGTAATTACGAAGAAACCAAAAGAAGGAGAGCCAAAACTTACAGCATTGCCTAATAAAACTGAACTCAAGGGGCTTTTATTTCATTTTTCATAAGCAGTCTGTTGTTCTGTGTATTCTTTAGTAATATTTTTTTTCCTTTTTTTCATCTTTACATACTTTTACTTTACTTGACATACTTTTTTTTCAGTGCCTCTAAAAAAATGTTCCATGTGCTGCTAGCCATCCAAAATCGGGAGCCGGCATTTACCCTCCCCCCCTTCTTACAGAAATTTACGCCCCAAGGAAAATATTCCCCCAAGACAATAACGGTACTGTTCTATTAGCTGTAAAACATGCGAAAAGTGAAGTTTTGTTAATGCAATTGAAAAAAACAAAAAAGGATACAAATGTGGTTAAGTTTACAAGTGGTTACATTCGTGATACTATATTGCGTTCAAGTGCGCACCTGAAAAAGGCGGGTCTTGGTGTTAGTCCCGATTATACAAAGCGTGAATTGTCTACTCGTAATCACCTAAAGCCTTTTCTTGAACGGGCTAGAGGAGAAAATAGAGAAGCAAGACTAAGAGGGACAAAGTTATGGTCAACAGTGTTTTACGTATAGCTTTGATAAGCAGTCTGTAGTTGAGGTTACGAATTCCCCTAATATAGAGTCATCAGCGAGTACCATGACCCATTTTAAGGAAAATTTTGGGCAAATGTTTCTCCGTGAACCTGGGTCTTTATCAGTGCCACAAAAAAGTTTAGTAAAGAGTTTTGTTTCTGAAAATAATCGGTTTAACCTGGAAGAACCTTGCAATTCAAGATCGCGTTCTGGATCTTCATCCTCAATTCAATCTTTCTTTAGTGTAGTGGAGGAGCTTAGCAGTGATAACGAAATAAATGGGGTGAACAGTGAAACTCCTGTTATTAAAAAAGGCTCCACATCAACTTTTGTCGGGCCTGTGGGGGCTCCCAAACGTAACAGCCAACAAATTATTAGCCCAGATGACCACCTAAGACAGAAGAGCAAGTCGGTTAGAGCTGACGACCCTAATAAAATGGAGCCTAGGCGGCTATTTAACTCGTCTCAACCCATTGGCTCAAATAGTGGATAGGATAAGCAGGGCCATGGCGCAAATTACGAGTGTCATTTAGCGCATTGGAATGTTCAGGGTTTTTCGTATCTTAAATTAGAGTGTCTTCTTAAATGTTGTGATTTTTCAGTTGTATCATTAGTAGAAACGTGGCTGGAAAAAGAGGAGAGAATAGAAGGTTTTTCTTATTTTGGATCACAAAGAAAGCGATCGCAGAATGGTAGAACTTATGGAAGAGTGGCATTATTGATAACGAATAGATGGCGAAATTTATCTCGGTTGAAAAGTGTTTCATGTAATCTAGTATGGGTGCGAGTACCTTTAGGTAGTAACTCGTTTATCTTTTGTTCAGTGTATTTACCGCCGGAAACTAGCACTTTTAGTGATGAGGATACCTGGGAGATATTAGAAAATGATATGGATCGTTTTTCAGAACAGTTTCCGTCCGATTATTTTATTTTTCTAGGGGATTTTAACGGATATACAGGGGAGGACGAAGGAGCCCGTGAGGGGAGGTGGGTCTCGAACTAGGAAAAACTAATGGAGTTTATATGATTGAGCCGTCGGTTAGGAGGAGGACGAGTAAGGACGGTCATCGGAGAAAGAATAATTGGGGGAAAAAATTATTGGATTTTTGTGGTAAGCAGAATTTGGTTATTTTGAATGGGAGGACAGGGAAGGATAAAGGAGTGGGGGATTTTACATGTTTTTCGGGTAGATCTCCAAGTGTTATAGATTATGGGGTTGTTAGTCTGGGGCTTCTTTCTTGTTGTGTGGATTTTGAGGTGATGGCGCTGGCTGGGTCGGATCACGTGCCTATTAGGGTTGAATTAGGAGGGGGAGGATGGGCTGAGAGCCGGAAAAAGAAGTTTGGGGCTAAGGGAAAGATGGGTAATGAGCTTGATTGGAGGGAAGGTTTAAGGTTTGATAATGATAGTGAGGAGAAGTTGAAAAAGGTACTAGTTGAAGATAGAGGGCTGGATTCATTTATTCAGAAGAGTGAGGATATGGCAAGGGAAGGAGATATAGCATGTTCTGTTGATTTTTTGTCGGGGGTTTTGTATAAGATTGGAACTAAGGTGGCATGTAGGAGAAAAAATGGTAGAAGTACTGGTTTGATGAGTTTTTTCGATAAGGATTGTGAGGAAAAGAAGAAGGAGGTTTTAGTAGCTTTTAGATTGCTTAAGGCTAGTAATACAGTTGATCTGGAAAATAATTTGCAGGTTTTTAGGGACAAGCGAAGGGGATATAAAAGGCTACTTAAGTTGAAGAAGAGACGTTCTGAAGAGGAAGAGAGCCAAAAAATACGGGAGAAATTTAGCGTGAATGATACAACGGAGTTCTGGAAGTTAATTAGGAAATCAACAGAAAATAGAAAGTTGACTGATTCAGTCCCTCACGCCGATACCTGGCCAGAATACTTAGAACAAAAATATAAAGAGATATACACCGAAGAGGACGAAGAGAGAGCTGATGAGGAGATGAATAGTTTAGAAGAAACAGCCGATTTTGAGTTGGATTCAGAGGACGCTAAACTACTTGAACCGGTTGGACAGGAGGAAATATGGCACGCCTTGAAAAGCATGAGAGGGAACTCAGCACCGGGCATCGACGGAGTACCAACTAAGCTGCTGAAATGGTCAAGAGCATGGATACTGCCAGTGCTTGCATTGATATTCTCGGCAATTCTAAGTACACCTCTATGGCCAAAAAATTGGCAGATATCGATTATGATCCCATTATTTAAGAAAGGAGAAAGAAACCTACACAAGAACTATAGGGGGATAAGTTTAGGAAGTTCTATCAGTAAGCTATTTTGTAGAGTCCTTTCTAATAGGATGGATAAATGGTTGCATTATAAAGGTATATTAATTGAATGTCAGGCAGGGTTTAGGGAAAACTATAGTACAATTGATCAAATATTTTGTTTACAGGCTTTAGCTAGTAAATATACGAGGCATAGGGAAAATAGGCTATATACGGCGTTTTTGGACATTAGGGGAGCATTTAACGAAGTTTCAAGGAGTTTGTTGAAAGTGGTGTTGGTGAAATTAGGATTGCCAATTAGGTTAGTAGAAGTTATAACGAAAATGTATGAGGTGGTTAAAGTAGAAGTGAAGGTAGGTATTTCTTATTCTAGGCCAATTTTAAGTAATGTAGGCCTCAAACAGGGATGCACTCTATCACCGCGTTTGTTTTCTCTTTTTATTAATGATATTGAGCAGTATTTTAGAAATAGAAATGTCCCTATGTTAAAATTAATGTCGCTGGAGCTGTTTTGTTTATTATTTGCAGATGACACAGTATTGCTTGTGAAATCGGCTCCGGATTTGCAAAAGATGTTAGAGATTTTGGATAGTTATCTGGAGAGTAAAAAATTAGTTTTAAATATTGAAAAATCAGTTATATTAGTTTTTGGAAAAGAAGAAAGGGAAAAGAATAAGTTTTATTTTAAAGGGAAAGAGATGAAAGAAGTTAAGGATTATATTTATTTGGGATGTAAGTTCACAAGTTCAGGGAAATGGAGTGATCAGGTGCAAATAGCGAGTTGGAAGGGTCAGAAGGCTTCATGGGCGTTATTGAAGAGTCCCCTTGGGCATCTAGGACCGGCAGATATTAAGCTACAGAAGAGAATTTGGGGTTTTGAAAAAGGGGAAAAAATAGAGAGAATTTATTTAGGACATTTCAGGAGACTTTTAGGGCTAAGCGGGAAATTTAATAATCTGGTGTTAAAGGGTGATCTAGGATTGTTTTCATTGAGGGTAAAAAGATTGGTTAGAATGATAGGATACTGGGAAAAGGTGATTGGTTTACAGAATAATAGGTTAGTAAATGCAGCTTATCTGGAGGTGTTGCAGGATAGAAGGAAATGTTCATGGGCTTTCCAGGTGAAATCAATCTTAAATAGTTGTGGGTTATCAGGTGTTTGGAATGAAGGGAAGGGGATAGGGCTGGAAGTAGGAAATGTAGCAAAACTAGTAAAGGGAGTGCTTGAAGATCAGGAGATTCAGAAATGGCAGTGTGAAGTCGCAGCCTCGGTGTCCCTCGGCATTTACCGGCAATGGAAGGAGGTCTGGGGATGTGATAATTATTTTAAAGCGGGTTTAAATAGTGAAGAAATTAAGTGGTATATATCAGGGAGGGGTAATTTTCTAGCACTTGGAGAAAGGAGGAAATATTTAGGGAGGGTAAGGGTAAAGGAGGGTCCTTACTCATGCCCTATGTGCGGAGAAAATGGTGAGGATCTGCTTCACTTCATGGCCCTTTGTCCCGAATTACAGGATTTAAGGAAAGAATTATTTTTTGTTAATGTGGGGACAAGTGAGTGGTTGGTTTCAGTAATGGGATCAAAAAATTATGGGACAATAAGAATGATAGCAAAGTATATAAAATTGGGTATGTCACATAGAGATAGATTTTTGTAAAGGGGGTGGGGTGAGTGTGGAAAGTATTGTTGTATGTGTGTAAGTTGTTTTCTTGTTTGTTATTTTGGTAGTCATGGCCCTTGATAGGTGTAACATACATCTATCTATTTATGTTAGTTTAATGGTATTGTGTGCTTTATTATGTTTTTGTAATGTTTTGTAATTTTGCGTTGTTATTGTTATGTAGGCTACCATACTTTGCTATGAATGTTATAATCATGTGCTATTATTTTGTGTGATTTTCCTTTTTTCGCCATGGCCCAAAGTGGCTTTTATTGCAATAAATTTCTATCTATCTATCTATAATAGTTAAGAAACAAATTTCGGCTATATATAGCACATTAGGGGGGTGGGGTAAAGCATAGCATATATTAAATACGTAACCTAACCTAACCTAGGTACCTTTTTTTCCTCTAAACCCCAAAAAACTTGAGTTTAAATATAGTTCCCGGACTGAGAAACCCCTTGTTTATACAGGATCAGATAGGAAGATACCGGGTAATAGGCATTTGGTCTTTGCTTTTCTCGAGTGTCTGTCCCGCCTTTTTTACAGCTAATAGAACAGTACCAAAATAACTTCCCGGGGAGAATTCCCTTCGTAGAAAATTCACCCTACGGAAAATTCCCCCCGGTAGTCCCCCCCATGAAAAATTCCCCCAAACGCAAAATTAAGCAGCCAAAGAGAAAGTACAAAATAAATTTCAGAAGTTGAATCGATAGCAACTTGGTCCTCTTTGGGAGAAAACCAAAGTTTGGTGCCGCGAAATGGCAGAAAACAACACTTCCCATGGCACAACCCTTGTGGTTGCTTAAAGAGGACCCTAGAACTTTTAATTTACGTTCAAAGAAGCGTTTCTCCGATTTTCTACGATCTTTGGTTTGATACGATCACCCCTGGGAAAAAAACAGCAAGAAATAAACATGCATCTACAATCTTTCTTCTGCGGAAAAAAAAACAAAATTCCTTATTTTTGAAGATGGAAGCTTGAAACCTCTATGGTAGGGTTCTCTTATATGATAAATCTAATAGCATGATTTTCATCGAGGTTGCTGGCTTTTCGGGGGGTGTTTCCCCCTTTTTCAAAAATCAGACTCCTAGCTTTCATTGGGTAAAAATAAACTTCATGAATTCTAAATTTTTCGAATCAGTATAAAAAGTCAACTCTGTTGATGCATCAATTTTCATTAAAATTTCGTTTTCAGATTTCTGGTTAATATAGGCCCCTGCCACTTTTTTCTTACAGTTCGTTACCATGAACTTTTGATAATATTTTCTTGTGATAAACAACTTTACTTAAACCTGTTCATTTTGTTCAATTGAATTTGAGCATTAAAAGAAGGAGGGCCAATATTCACCAAAACTGAAAATGGAATTCTCATGACAATTGCTACACTGGCAGTATTAGCTTTTTATGCTGATTCTAAATATATAAAATTCTTTCAGTTTATTGTTACCCACCCAGAACTAAAAATCTGATAAAATTTGTCTTATTTTTGAAAAAAAGGGAAATATCCCCAAAAAAGCAAGCAATCGTATTGAAAATCCTTTTATTAGATGCATCATATCAGAGAGCCCTACTGCAGAGCAAAGGTTTCGTGCTCTAACCTTCAAAACGTGGAGTTTCGCTTTGTTTTTCAGAAGAAACATCGTCGATGCATGTTTATTTGCTTTGCTTTTGCCCAGGGGTGATTGTATCAAACTGAAGGTCCAAGATAATTGGGAGGGAGCTCATTCAAACGTAATTGAAAGCTCTTTTTTAAGTGACCATTGGGCCAGTGGATAGTCTTGTTTTTCCGCCATTTTAGGGCACCAAACTACAACTTTACCCCAAAGAGGACGAATTTGAAATCAATTTAAAATTATGAGGAGTTAATTGGTTTAAAAGTACCAATAACTATATTTTAGGCTTCCCAGTTGCAAATGAAGTAATGCCACACGTTGGCAGTACTGCATTCAGCCAAGTTGATTTGTTTGATTTGTAATGTAATTAGGCTACGTTTGGTGATCTGTAATTGTGTATCAGCTATAATGAAGGGGAGGGGAGGGGTAAGTCATTTTTTAGGTGGGGATAGGGTGGATTCCTAAAAAAAAAAAAAGACATTTTAATGGACAAACTGCTTACTCTTCATGAGGCTTCAGATGAATATTGAAAGAGGTAGGGAGGAGTAGAAATTAATTAAAATGTTTCTCTATACAGCTAAAATGTTACATTCCCAAATCTACCAGCACAGAGGTAGAAAAGGCAAGGCAGGTCATCATCAGCCCCGCCAGGAAATTTTTTTGGGGTGGCAAGTACTACTAGGAACCTAGTTTTCAGTAATTTTAAATGTCAATATTTTTTTTCTATTTCTATGAAGTACTTCAATGTATTTAAACAAATATATGTAATGTATTTATCGAAAAGAAAATCCTATTATAGAAGTTGCGATGGCTTTAGTTATGTAGAAGATCAAAAGTCTCGAGGAATTTCGATCCATACAAACAATAATACTCTTTTTCATCCAACCGAAATTCTTTAGCAGTAATATTAAGAAGGACTTTTTACCAAAATTACTAGTCATCGCCAATTTTTTAAGTAAACTCAAATTTTATCCAAAATTGAAATTGCAAGTTTAAACGAAGGACAATACTAATCAACGTACAATTACTGTATTACACATTTTAAAAGCAACTAACCCGAGATTTAAGGGGCCAGTACCTCAAATTATATCATGGTTAGGCCTAGGTATGATTTGCAAAACAATCAGAAATTGAAAAAAAAGCTGTTCAACAAAAGCAAGGAAAAGACTTAAACCTATTTGAACAGGTTATTCTTTATATGAAGGGGGCAGTCTCCTTCTTAGCTCCTTACTCTTTACAATGAAGTTTGGTTTTTGTCCAAGTTTTTAAAGAAAATATACAATTGAAAAAAAAAAGATTGTTCAAAGCACTAAAAACTTTTATTTAATGAACAAGGTGTTGAAATTACCCCCTAGGGTTTAAGGTTTATTAGTTATAAAATTTGCCCATTATTCACGTATAGTATTTGTTATTGGTAAGTGATGCGTACATTTTTTGGGTGGGAAGGGGAGGACAAATTTTCTACTGGGAAGATTTTGCACGGGGAGAATTTCCATGGATAAGGAAGTTTCAAGAGGGTGAACTTTTCCGGGGAAATTTCATATTGGGTGAATTTGCCAGAACTCCTATACTAAATTTCTTTATATGTCTTGCTTTCTCTTTACCGATTCACTTTTCCGCGTAGAGATGTTAAGGGTAATTGTCCGGGGTAAATTTTCGCCAGGGTTGAATTGTCCAGCGGGTATTTCAGTGGGGTAGGGATATCTGTCCGTGAAGGTGGAGCCAGATTTCCTGCAGTTATTTAAAAGGTCCGAAATTAAATAAAAAAAAGTTCTTTCAACTTAAAGTAAGGAGCAACATTAAAACTTAAAGTAAACAGAAAATATTACGTATATGAGGGCGGTTGTTCCCTCCTCAAAACCTCTCTCTTTACGCTTAATTATAAGTTTCGTACAAATTCTTTAAAAACAACTCCTGAAGCACAAGGGTCGTTTAATTAGAACAATAAGTATTTTTATTTTTTAAGTGCCGAAAAAGTGTAGCGTGAAGAGCGAGGTGTTGAGGACGGGGGATTCCCCCTGATATACGTAACAATTTCTGTTCATTTTAATTTTTAATGTTCCTCCTTAATTTCAGTTGAAAAACTTGTTTTTTTTTTAAAACTTAATAATGCCTAGAGACAAACATTTTTTTAAAGGCAATGGAAAAAATATGTCAATTAAAGTAAAAGTATATAAAAATGAAAAAAGTTAGTAATTATAAAAAACTACACAAAACAATGACCTACTTACAAAAACTAAGATATAAACTCCCAGCATTCAGTTCTGCTGAGCAATGCTGAAGCGACAGACGGATCTTTTTTGATAATATCGACAGTTTTGAACTTGGTTGTCAAACACCAAATATTTAATGCCTTTAGACTACTCAGTGTTTATAAAAAGTATAGCATTATCAAAGTACTTTGTTCAAAGTAAAACATTAAACTAAGATTAAGAAAATCAAATAGAAATTTTTAATTCAATATTTCTAAATTCATTTTGAATACCAAAAAACCATATATTTGACACCTTTATACTTCATAACTGTAAAAAATCAAATTTATTTCGATTTGAAAACTTGATAAGTACAATTACTTCTGGAAAAAAAAAATGATAACAAAACATAAAGAACGTATCCGTTCACGGGTAAAATAGAGAAATTCCCAGCATTCCGTTCAAGGGCAACATTTCTGATTATAGTCAGCTTAGTGGTTCATATATCAGCTCATGGACGAAGAATTTGATTTTTGTTTTTTTTTTTTTTTTTTTTTTTTGCTCCAACTAAATCATACAAAAAAAAATGTCTGTGGAAAACTAGAAAGGGGTCACTCAGTCACAAATTAGAACTTACATATTTCCTTATTAAGGGTCAAAATCTATTGGAAGGCAGCCAACAATGGGGCAACCTACATTTTTTCCATGGGTTTTCCCTATTCTGCTCTCTTTCCTTTGTTTTTCATGTAATTACTTTATAGTCCCAAATTTCCAGGGGGCCATGGCCCCCCTGGGGAGGAGGATTTTCGGTGTGGAGGGGAGATTTTCTGGGGTGTAATTTTTTCACAGGGAACTTTCGAGGGGAATTCTCCGAGAGGTTTTCCATGGGGGAGATTTTGGGGGAGGAGGAATTTACTGGGTATATTATTTCCCCTCTCTCTGGAAAAATTCCTGGTGGTGTTCAATTTTCTTAAGGGACCAAGATGAAGAAATGCAAATTAAATGCAAACTCGTGGAAATAACAGGTTAATTGTAACACTTTCGAGATTTCGTGGGGAGGCACAGTTTCTCCCGCACGTTTTCCAAATAAAATTGCTCAAGATTCACAATTACTATTGGAACAAAATGAAAAAAAATATAAAGCTCAAATATTCAACTCCGGGGATGACTTTCCCTGTAGGGGACCAAATTTCAAGATTTTACTGGAATAATTTTTTTTTTATTCTAAATCGAGAAATAAATTTTGTATAGATCCGCTATCACCGAGAATATTAAATACTTTTCACTATTTAAATTATAAAAAAGCAAACATATCAAATATTTGCTTATTAAAACTGATAATTTCTAAGTCAGTTCAGGAAAACATGATTTTTAAAGCTCCGGAACCCAAGTTCAGTTCTTTTTAGCTTTTTCTAACTGGAGACTATAAAATATTAGATCTGCAAGAAGCCTATGTTTTTCTTTTTTTTATTCAAGTAAAATCGCCCTTTTTACATCCAAACTCAAAATATAGTAGGTTATTCAAGGTGATTTTCAAAATAATTTTAAACATTTTGGTTCTAACCTACTGGCCAAAATGTGTGCCCCAGACAATGACGTGGAATCTCCAGCCCCTGGGATATGATCCCCAAATTATCCTGATAGCACATATAAAGTCAATGTTTTATAGGTAGTCTGCATTTTAATGGAGAGGGGGGCTTAGTACACTTTGTCATGTTTGTAGCGACAGCTTCGACCAAATAAAAAGTAAACCACCACCCACCGTAATCGAAACTTAAAAAACGTATTTTGAAAAAAAGACTAGTGAGATAAAATTGTAATTTGAAGCTGATTTAGGGACAGCAACTCATTTCAATTAATCCTATGGGACTTTGTGAGAATTTAAAAAAAAAAAAAAAAAAAAAAAAAAAAAAAAAAAAAAAAAAAAAAAAAAAAAACAGACTGAAACCTCGTGAAAATGGTGTCTTATCAAAAGGAAAAGTGCACTATGGATTCATCATTGCCGAAACACAAATGATACAATTACAGTCCTCCATTTTGAATAACAGGGTATAACACTGATGTATTTTTTCTACTGCAACATCGTGGTGTTATTTTTATGGTATATCTCAAAGCCCTTATTTTTACGTAATTTTTCTAAATTGATACTGATGACATCCTCGTAGAGTTTCATATGGCACCAAAAATGGCAATTTTTGCTGGCGTTTCTAGAGTTTTAAGCTGGGAAGTATAAAAAGAGTACCATTACAATCTTTGGAAAATCTATAACAACAAGAGGGGTTTACAACTCCCTCACTTATATATCTTCCATTCCAGTCCCCTTAATAAGTGAAAACTAAAAAGTACTTATTGAAAAGAAAATTGAACCCATAGCAGTAGCGGGGCACCGAAATAGCCTACCATAAAAAATTATCAAAGGGCTGATTTAAAAGCTAATGCTTACATTTATGTGCTTATAGTATAAATTTGTCTTCACAGCGTCACCGTAAGAGGGAATATGACGCCAAAAATGGGACTTTGGTTACATTTCTGGAGGGGCTATATATGTTTATCTTGAAACTAAGAGTTAATCAAGAAAACAAAGCGATTACGAAAATAACGTGAATGGGACAATGCAACGTCATAGGGGTGTTGAAATGGGTGACTGGACCCGGCAGAGTTTTCGCAATTAGGATAATACTTCCCTGTCAGCAGTAAGGAGTGCGAGAGTAGATTTCTAGTTCTGAGGTCAAACACAGGTTCATCATTTGGGGGCATAGGGAGGGAACTGGCCCCCTTGCTTTGAAGACTTCTGCATGATAATATATTATTAATGATTTTTTCTAAAATTTTGAGGTCCAAGAAGCAAAACAACGAAGTATATTTTCTCATGGGAAGTTGAAAATTCTTTACAACATAGCAGAAGAAAAATTGCAATAACAATACCATTCAATTTCTTCAAATTATATTTAGTATACTTTTAACTTTCTTTTAATATCCTTTAGCATTCTAAACTCTCTTTATTAATTCCATGGTGTAACATTTTCTTGCTTAGACGCAAAAATTAATACCCTCCAGCATGCATGCGTAGAAAAACACACAAAATTGATTTTAAAAAATGACTTGGTTTTACTTATAAAAGGTAAGAGCGAAATTGAAACTCAAAACCAACAAAAATTACTGCTTTGCAGTTTCTGCCACCTATATCTACAAAACTGGTTGAAATAAACTGACTCATAATATTTCCCTCCATTTATCGGATTCTGAAATACTAGTGTTTACTGAAAACCAAAAACCCACTCAACACAACTGGATTAGGAGCAGAGGAGTCCGGAAGTAGTCTGCTGAAAATATAAGACTAATTGATGAGGCTCTCATTAGTCTTTGACCAGCCATGAAATGAATAATTATTATACAATTTTAATTCTCTTATAACCTCAAGCAAGGTCAGTTTTCAGAAAAGCGCCAGCTTTTCAGAATTCTACAAATGTAGGGAAATGCAACGAGTCAGTCTTTTAAACCAGCTTTGGAGAAATATATGGCATAAACTCCGAAAAAATATTTTTTTTTTTTTGTTTCAACTTTGCTCTTTACTTCCATAAGTAAAACTTTGTTTTATTAAGTCAATTGAAATTCAAATCTTACAACGATTTTCAACATGTGTAAGTGAAGTCTCTTTGAAGGCGAAGGACTTTGAATATCCATATTACAAAGACGTGTACACGGAAAAGTAATTATATGTACATTATATACACTAATTTACATTTAGATATTTACAAAAGCTATAAATACAAAGCAAATAAATTTATAGCATGGTATATATACATACATACTCATACACATATACAATATATATATATATATATATATATATATATATATATATATATATATATATATATATATATATATATAATATATATATATATATATATATATATATATATATATATATATATAAATATATATATATTAAGGAAGCTGTAAATAATTATTATTGACAGTAATTTAATAAATCTTATACACACATATATGTGAATTGAATTGTCCTATAAAAATATTCATATTACAAAGATGTGTACACGGAAAAGTGCTTATATGTACATTATATACATTAATTTACATTTAGATATTTACAAAAGCTATAAATACAAAGCAAATAAATTTATAGCATGGTATATATTCATACATACACATACGCATATACAATATATATATATACACACATATATATATATATATATATATATATATATATATATATATATATATATATATATATATATATATATATATATATATATATATATATATATATATATATATATATATATAATATATATATATATATATATATATATATATATATATATATATATATATATATATATATATATATATTAAGGAAGCTATAAATAGTTATTATTGACAGTGATTTGATAAATCTTATATACAAATATATGGATTGAATTGTCCTCAATTTACCGTATGTCAAAGGGAGTAAATGCAAAATGTATACCATCACTGTTACAAACCCCTCACAGCATTAAACCACTTCCGCAGAATACACAGTTGGGAAACACAGAATCCTTGTGGTACCTGAGGGAATCACTACCTTCCTTGCGTAATAATGCATATATATATATATATATATATATATATATATATATATATATATATATATATATATATATATATATATATATATATATATATATATATATATATATATATATATATATATATATATATATATATATATATATATATATATATGTATATATATATATATATATATATATATATATATATATATGTATATATATATATATATATATATATATATATATATATATATATATATATATATATATATATATATATATATATATATATATATATATTATATATATATATATATATATATATATATATATATATATATATATATATATATATTATATATATATATATGTATATATATATATATAGAAATTGTCAATCAGGACTAAAGACAGCCACTGAATAAATACTATATAAAATGTGTGGGCTAATTCAACCCTGATTTGCCCCTTGTCAGTGTGGCTAAAGGAAAAAATATATACTACCCCACTAAAAACTCGTCGCATTGTTGAATCACTCAAGCATGTCCCGTTGGCGAGCTCGCTACATTGAAATCACGCCAAATAAAGCAATAGCTTTCCACTAAAAGTCAAAACCAAGTCTTGGAATAAAAAGTCAAACCAAGTTAACCTCTTTTTCGATGTAAACTCTTTCCTAGTAGAAAATATTAAGCATGAGCTTCTCAGCATATTTTGAATTTCAAGATAGGTGAAGATACGTGACTTCTGTTATGTAATAAATTTCTAGTCTTCAAGGGGGCGGCAACTACTCCAACGCATAGTTATGCTTTAACAGAATAAATGTCCCACTAGCTTACAACTGGGTAAATTAGAGTAACGAAGGGCTATCTAAAAAAAACTCTCTTTATACAGCTAACGTAAAATCAAAATATACATATTCCTCTCTTTTTTTCTTATTTAAGGAGGGAACTGGACACGAACACTCCAAGAAACGGCTTGAAAATTTTTATTTTAAGACAGAGAATAAAGGTTTGCCCCATAGTAGTGGTTTTAAAACACCAAAAAGGTAGGTGGAATAACTTATCATTCTTCATTTCTTATCAAGCAGGGCCGACTGAAGTCTACTTGAAACGGTGTAGCCAGCCGTTTGGTATAAGATATTGCAGCCGTAAAAGCAAAAATATGCCGCAGATGCAATTAAAAAAATGTTTCGATAAATGCAATAATTTGAAAACTTCAATCCATAAGCACCTCACAAAATCTCTCAAATAATGCAAATTTGCCTAATCTGACAAAACTGATTACCCCTACTAGCAATTAATCGCAGCACTAAGTCACCTGAGAAATCCGTACAATCCGTACAACGTCTATCTAGACGACGGGAACAGACCATTCATGATTTAACTGATTTATAATTCTGTTTTCAAGATTCTGTAATCGCTTTAATCTTTAGTAAGTAGGTCTGCACTGCATAATCAGTCTCGTACATTTACACACAGATTTTAATTTAAATTAGGAAACCAGTCACTGGTTACTATACCTCATACATTTAACTGATCAAAGTTTAGATTTTCAAGAATTTATCTCTTTAGTCCAAATTCATTGATCTTTCTGTTTGACATGATCAGGTTTTTGGTAAATTGAACTGTAGTGTCATAACCGACATTATAAAGCCAATTTATTCAACAATAAGGATACCTATGGTAGTAATTATAATGATAATACTGGCTATTATAATGACGACTTTTATTATGACTGTTAGTCAAAGAGGTTAAGGGGATTCCCTAAAAATTGGGTCAAAGAGAATCCCAGCAAAGGGACAAGTCAAACTTTTAAGTTTACACATTACACTTGGCAAGACCTGATATACTACTTCTATAATATATATGCCAATATATGAAGCTGATTTACCAAACAATAGTAGTGGCAATAATGACCGTTATTATAGCCATTACACTGACTATAGCAGGCATGTAGCAAAAGAGCCTTAGGGAATATGCCTCTTCAAAAATTTTATATTTATACAATTTTTCTTCATGTTTTATACAATTAATTAAAAAAAACTTTTCCACAAAATAAGTTTTTCAAAGAAAAGTGAAAAACTCCATTAAACAAAAAATGAGCAAAAAAATCATAAATATAAACGTTTTTACTTTTATAACTTTAATAAATCAAACGATATTAACATTTTGATTACTAAATATCAGTATATGTATATTAAACTGACAATGCACATTCATTTGTATTTTTTTCAGTAAAGTGCAAATTATGTTCTGGCCTTGGGAAGGCACAGGGGTTTTGAGCCCAACTTGTGTTAATTTCTGCTCGTTTTGAGTTTGACTCGGTTATTTATTGTAATTTCTGTTCGTTTTGGGTTTCATTTATTTATCGATGCTGATTTGTGATAGTTTCACGATTGGTAGATTATTTGATTTTATTTTTGCTCATTTTTTGTTTAATGGAGCTCTTTACTTTTCTTTGAAAAATTTATTTTGTGGAAAAAGTTTTTTTTAATTAATTTCTGTTCGTTTTGTATTGACATAGTCTTTTCAGGGAAAAAGAAAATAATACTTTAAATCTTTTCGTTTTTTTTAAGAATTCATAGTTTGGCCTGCTATTTGTATACTGGAGAAAATTTTTCAGCAATTTTTAACAGCATACACCCTTTTAAAAATCTGGACACAAATAGTAGTGTTTAATTTAGTTTCATACCTCCTCTAGTTGACCTGAAATGGAAAATTTTATACCATTCTCAAAAAAATCTGTTTACTTTCTTTGATAGTTTGGATACACTTACGCTATTTTGATTTGGTTAAATTTTAAGAGCAGAAGTAGCCCCGAAAGTTTGAACATAATACCCTCAGTCGTTCTTGGGATACAACTGAGATGCCTTATTGGGAAATAGCAGTAACACAGTGCATTTTGATTTAATCTTAAGGCAACATTTAGTTTTAAACATAAAGGCAAATGGGAGAGTGATCGTGGGAGGGGGATTAGTTTCCCTCGAATCACTTTCGACTATTAAAAAGAGCATCAGCCCATTCTATTTTCAATCGAATGAGCCCTTTTCGAAGTTCCTACGACAACTCCTTCGATACGAAGTGCCCTGGTCTAAACAACAGCAACAACAAAAAAATAATAAATCATACCCAAATCAATCTTTACTATAAAAATGTCAAGCCTTCCAATCACTTTCGACTATTAAAAAGGGCACTAGGCATTTCGATTTCCAATCGAATGAGCCCTTTTTGAGTTTCTACGACAACGGTTTCTATAAACACCTTATATGCCCCCAGGGCATTAATTATAACCCTTACCCTAAGGGCTGTGAGGGGGGTTGTCATCCTCTAAGACCTAATTTCCAGAACTTTCATCTACGTTAAACAAAATGGCTATCTCAAAATTTTGATTGGACACGTCTGGGAAAATGGCGGGCGTGAGAGGGGCGTTAGTCGCCCTCCAATCACTTTCAACTATAAAAAAAGGCACTAGCCCTTTCAAATTCCACTCAAATGAGCCCTTTTGAAGTTTCTACGACAACGCTTTCAATAAAAACCTTATATGCCCCTGGGGCATAACTTACAACCCTTGCCCTGAGGGCTGGGGGGGTTGTCATCCTCAAAGACCTAATTTCCAGAACTTTCTGTAACGTTGAACAAAATGGCTATCTTAAATTTGGTTGGATGTGTTTGGAGGAATGGTGGGCGTGAGAAGGGGGTTAGTTACCCTCCAATCACTTTCAACCCTTAAAAAAGGCACAAGCCCTCTCAATTTCCGATTAAAATTGAGCCCCTTTTGAAGTTTTTACGACAAGTCCATCTATAAAAACCTTATATTCCCCCAGGGCATATAACTTACAGCCTTTACCCTGGGGGCTCTGGGGGGTTTGTCATCCTTAAATACATAATTTCCAGAACTTTCGACTACGTTGAACAAAATGGCTATCTCTAAATTTTGATTGGATGTGTTTGGGGAAATCGTGGGCGTGAGAGGAGGTTAATTACTCTCCACTCACTTTCGACTATTAAAGAGGGCAATTTCAATTTCCAATCAAATGAGCTCTTTTTGAAATTTCTACAACAACGTTCTATATAAACCTTATATACCCCCAGGGCATAACCTACAACCCTTGCACTGAGGGCTCTGATGGGGTTATCATCCTAAAAGACCTAATTTCCAGAACTTTCCACTACGTTGAACAAAATAGATATCTCAAAATTTTGATTCGATGTGTTTGGGGAAAAGGTGGGCGTGAGAGGGGGGTTAGCTGCCCTCAAATCACTTTCGAGACTATTAATAAGGGCACTAGTCCTTTGAATTCCCAATCTAATGAGCCCTTTGTCAAGTTTCTACAACAAAGATTTCAAAAAAAACTTGTATACCCCCAGGGCATAACTTGTAACCCTTGCCCTGAAGACTGTGGGGGGAGTGTTCTAATCATAGGTATAATTTCCTGAACTTTAAACTGCGTGGAACAAAATGGCTATCTAAAAAATTTGATTGGATGTTTTTGGGGAAATGGTGGTGTGGAAGGGGTGTTCGTTGTCTTCCAATCACGTTCGACTATTTAAAACGGCACTAGCCATTTCAATTTCCAATCGAATGAGCCCTTTTTGAAGTTTCTACGACAAAGCGTTCTATAAAAACCTTATATACCCCAAGGGCATATCTTACAACCCTTGCCCTGAGGGCTGTGGGGGGGGTGGGTGTCTTCCTCAAATACCTAATTTCCAGAGATTTCAACTACGTTGAACAAAATGGTTATCTTAAAATTTTGATTGGATGTGTTTGGGGAAAAGGTGGGCGTAAGAGGGGGTTAGTTGCCCTCCAATCACTTTCGACTATTAAAAAGGGCACTAGCCTCTTGAATTTCCAATCGAATGAGCCTGTTTCTACGACAACGCTTTCTATAAGAACCTTATATGCCCCCGGGCATAACTTACAACCCTTGCCCTGAGAACTGTAGGAGTGTCCTTCTAAAAAACACGATTTCTATCTAGAAATCAACGACGCTGAACTAAATGGCTATCTAAAAATTTTGATTGGATGTGTTGGGGGAAAAGTTGGGTGTGAGAGGGGGGTTAGGAGCCCTCAAATCACTTTCGACTATTAAAAAGGGCACTAGACCTTAGAATTTCCAATCTAATGAGAGTAGAAGGGGAGGTGCTACTCGTGTCACTCACCCCTGCTGCCACCAATAACTTTTTTTACATAATTCATGGATGGTTATGTGTATTGGTCGATTTATTTGATGTTTTATGGTTTTTGTCAGTAAGAATGAAAAAACAGGAACTTTTTCGCATTTTTGTATGGTTTTATGGATTTTGTCAGTGAGAATGAAAAAACAGGAAGTTTGTCACATTTATGTCTGTTTTCATAGATGGTTATGTGTGTTGATTATTTGACGGTTTTATGGATTTTGTCAGTGAGAATGGAAAAACAGGAACTTTGTCACTTCCTTCTTGTTGTTGTTTTGGGCACGCGATAGAGTCATAAGGGGAACACGTGGTTAATGGGGTCAATGTTGTTGTTGTTGTTGTTTTGGACACGCGATAGAGTCATTAGGGAGAACACGTGGTTAATGGGGTCAATGTTGTTGTTGTTGTTTTGGGCACGCGATAGAGTCATAAGGGGGAACACCTGGTTAATGGGGTCAATGCTATTGTTGTTGTTTTGGGCACGCGATAGAGTCATAAGGGGGAACACCTGGTCAATGGGGTCAATGCTATTGTTGTTGTTTTGGGCACGCGATAGAGTCATAAGGGGGAACACCTGGTTAATGGGGTCAATGCTATTGTTGTTGTTTTGGGCACGCTCTCAGCGAATGTTATGATCCAGGAATAGATCCAAGTCATTAATGTCTTTGCCTTGGAAACAACTCTTTTGGTCGAACTCCAAAGGATATTAATAGCCAAAGGCCATGGAAACAATTCTCCAAGAAATATCTTAGCGATGAATTGTTTTAGCGCGGGAATCAGGTTTCTTATTAATTTGAAATGCATTAGCGCAGAGATGCCAAAAACAAAAGGAACACGCTGAATTACGTTTAGGGATTATTTGGGCGAAACTGTTTTAGACAGGTTATGGAACTATTTCGGCGAAACAGTTAGAGACATTTTAAAAGATGATTTTTGAAGAGATTTTGGAAGAGGTTTTGAGTGTGGTCGTTATAATACACAAGTTTCATTTGAACAGTGTTGCGAGGTCCTCTACCCCAACCCCAAAGGGTTCCGATCCCCCTACCCCAACACCGAAGGAAGCCCCTGGTCCTCAAAGGCCCCCCAAGCTCCCAAAGAGCCCCAGCCCCCCAAACGCTCTCCTCAGACCCTCAAAGCCCCCCCCCTGGTCCTCAAGGGCCCCCCAGACCCCCAAAGGCCCCCCGGACCCCAAACGCTCTCCTCAGACCCTCAAAGGCCCTCCCCAGCCCCAAAAGGCCCATCCCGGTCCCCAAAGGTCCCCCGGGCTCCCATATGACCACCCCAGCCCTCAAGGGCCCCTGGATCCCCAAACGCCCTCCCCGGGCCCCTCCAAAGAGCCCCCTCTCCATTTTTAACACTTTTTATGGCTTTATTATATCTTTTCAGAACAAGTTCCTTTCATAATGTCATTCCTAAACCCATTTTCCAACCTCAAAGAGTCCCCTCCCCAATTCGTAAATACTTTCTTGAATTTTTTAACATGGTATTTTTTTAACTTTTTTATGTATCTTAAAATGACATGAAATATGCTTACGGCTCTACCAATCGTACTCTGTGCTTGTTCATGGACACGACGTGGCTTTCCCACTGGTACTCTATGGCAGGCTATCGACACTACCTAGTTTATTGCATGCATTAAATCAGTATTTTTTACGCAGTGGAAGGATAAACACACAATTCATATCTCTAAACAAGTGAAAATGAATTATTCGACAAAAGTATGTGCACATGAAAAAATATCGTCGTGTTGAATGCAGACAAGGAGAAATACCTGAACTATGAAACGAGTGCAAGCGGTAACACTATTGGAAATGTATGCATGCGGTGTCATGACAGCGAGAAGTTAGATTTCTTTGGAGTACCCAAGAATTTCAATCGTGTAAACGGTGGATATGCAAGAGTAACATTACCAGAGATGATAGTGCTAAAGGAGAATGCCAACTTAAAAATAATTGTCGATGATTGGGGACAACTCCTTGCTAGGGTTTCTGGTAACACATTACCTGTTGATAAATCCTATCATCATCTTTCCGGTATTAGCATTTTAAAGAGAACAAGAAGGAGAAGACAAGCATACTCCTGCAATAATGTCATTAATCATATCTTGTCAATATGCCAAAACTGCCATCTATGTAAAAATAATGTGACAGTAGACAGTGGAATCACAGGCAGAATAAAAAGGACATTAGCAGACAATATCATCAATGAATATAAAGATGAATTGACGGAAAGTGAAGCGCAAGTGTACTAATAATGTGTAATAATGTATTTAACGTATTTTTATATTAATATTCTACATCTCATTATTTCATTAAAAATATTTTATGCTTTATTTTGTTAAGTGTTCATTATTTTAGGGTATGCTAGAACGTCAAATGTTCAGAATATCTATTAAAAAGGTCAGAGATGAAAGAAAAAGATTTTTTAGAGATAAAGATACTACTAGCAGGCTCAATGTTTCATAGAAGATAGAAAAGTTCAAGATCTCTTCTGAATTTTACCAAAGAACACAACTCACTTCTAATTTCACCAAAGAAAATAAAAGCTTCCACTTCACTTTTAAGTTCACCAAGACATAAAAATTTAAAGTTCACTTCTAAATTTTTCTGTAGAAGATAGGAAAAGTTATGCTATGATTATGATTATTTTCCATGGAGATAAAAAGTTTCACTTTAATTCTAAATTTTCTTAAATTCAATTCCGACCTTTCTCAAAGAGTCAAATTTAAAGTTCTGTTCCAAATATTTTCCCGGAAGACGAAAAGTTCAACTTCGATTCTGAAATTTCTCAATGAAAATGAAATAAGCTATTGATCATTTCTATTTCCCCAAAATAATATAAAAATTTTCCACTTCAGTTCAGATTTTTCTCAAACAGATGAAAAAATTTAAAATACTGTTCCAAATTTTTCATAGAAGATAGAAAAGTTCAAGTTCTCTTCTGAATTTTACCAAAGAACACAATTCAATTCTAATTTCACCAGAGAAAATAAATAGCTTCCACGTCAGTTTTAAGTTCACCAAGACATAAAAAATTTAAAGTTCACTTCTAAATTTTTCTGTAGAAGATAGGAAAAGTTATCCTATGATTATGATTATTTTCCATGGAGATAAAAAGTTTCATTTTAATTCTAAATTATCTTCATTTCAGTTCCGACCTTTCTCAAAGAGTCAAATTTAAAGTTCTGTTCCAAATATTTTCCCGGAAGAAGAAAAGTTCAACTTCGATTCTGAATTTTCTCAATGAAAATGAAATAAGTTATTGATCATTTCTATTTTCCCAAATAAATATAAAAATTTTCCACTTCACTTCAGATTTTTCTCATACAGATGAAAAAATTTAAAATACTGTTCCAAATTTTTCATAGAAGTTAAAAAAGTTCAAGTTCTCCTCTGAATTTTACCGAAGAACACAATTCAATTCTAATTTCACCAGAGAAAATAAAAAGCTTCCATGTCAGTTTTAAGTTCACCAAGCCATAAAAAATTTAAAGTTCAGTTCTAAATTTTTCCATAGAAGATAGGAAAAGTTATACTATGATTTGTAATTATTTTCCATGAAGATGAAAAGTTTCACTTTAATTCTAATTTTCTTAAATCCCGAAATGACATGAAATATGCTTACGGCTCTACCAATCGTACTCTGTGCTTGTTCATGGACACGACGCGGCTTTCACACTGGTACTCTATGGCAGGTTATCGACACTACCTAGTTTATTGCATGCATTAAATCAGTATTTTTTACGCAGTGGAAGGATAAACACACAATTCATATCTGTAAAAAAGTGAGGATGAATTATTCGACGAACGTATGTGCACATGATAAAATCATTGTCGTATTGAATGCTGACAAGGAGAAATACCTGAACTATGAAACGAGTGCATGTGGTAACACTATTGGAAATGTATGCATGCGTTGTCATGGCAGCGAGAAGTTAGATTTCTTTGGACTATCGAAATCATTCAAAATTGCTCAAGGTGGATATGCGAGAGTGAGAGCACCAGAGATGATAGTGCTAAAGGAGAATGCCAACTTAAAAATAATTGTCGATGATCGGGGACAACTCCTTGCTTACAGTTCTGGTAGCACGATACCTATTGATAGATCCTATTCCCATCGTTCTGGTATTACTATTCAAATGAAAGCAAAGAAGAAAAGAAAGGCCTACTGCTGAACTAGTGTAATAAATCATATCATGTCTACCTGCCAGAACTGCCATCTATGTAAAAATAATGTGAGAATAGACAGTGAAATCACAGGCAGAATAAAAAGGACATTAGCAGACAATATCATCAATGAATATAAAGATGAATTGACGGAAAGTGAAGCGCAAGTGTACTAATAATGTGTAATAATGTATTTAACGTATTTTTATATTAATATTCTACATTTCATTATTTCATTAAAAATATTTTATGCATTATTTTGTTAAGTGTTCATTATTTTAGGGTATGCTAGAACGTCAAATGTTCAGAATATCTATTAAAAAGGTCAGAGATGAAAGAAAAAGAATTTTTAGAGATAAAGATACTACTAGCAGGCTCAATGTTTCATAGAAGATAGAAAAGTTCAAGATCTCTTCTGAATTTTACCAAAGAACACAATTCACTTCTAATTTCACCAGAGAAAATAAAAAGCTTCCACTTCAGTTTCAAGTTCACCAAGACTTAAAAAATTTAAAGTTCACTTCTAAATTTTTCTGTAGAAGATAGGAAAAGTTATGCTATGAAATGCAAGAGTTGGAATATTTCAGTAGTGTATTGTAGTGCTTTACCATATCACAGTTACATTGTCTTAATTTTTCAAATTTCATTTTGAATTTCTGTCGTGAAATGCAAGAGTTGGAATATTTCAGTAGTGACTTGTTGTGCTTTACCTTCTCACAGTTACATTCTCTTGATTTTTCGAAGTTCATTTTGAATTTCTGTCATGAAATGCAAGAGTTGGAAAATTGGGGTCATAGTCCACCAGCCCGAATGGTGGAAATCCACTAGCTCAGTATTGGGATCCCAGTCCACCAGTCTGAACGGTGGAAATTCACTAGCTCAGAATTGGGGTCTCAGTCCACCAGCCTGAATGGTGGAAATTCACTAGCTCAGAATTAGGGTCTTAGTCCACCAGCCTGAATGGTGGAAATTCACTAGCTCAGAATTGGGGTCTTAGTCCACCAGCCTGAATTGTTGAAATTCACATTAGACGAGGTTACGTGCGCACACACACACACAGAGAGATGACTAACACAAAGGGACAACACACACAAAGAGACGACACACACAGAAAGAAACTGAATTACAATATGAATATGATCAGGAATTGTTTACAAGTCAGGTTGGCCGAGTGGTTAAGGCGCTAGACTCAAGATCTGGTCCCAATACGGGGTCGTGGGTTCGAACCCCACACCTGACAATTTTTTTCTTATGTACTTTTTTTCTTTCATCATGTCTTGTGATTTCACTAAATAACTTCTGTAAAAGGATTTATGCAGAACCTAAATTGTTAGGGTCTTTAATAGATTAAATAAAAAAAAACTAGAAAAGTGCAAAATGTTCAAATTCTCTTCTGAATTTTCTTATAGAAGAGAAAAAAGTTAGCTCAATTCTGAACTTTACCAATGAAACTGAATTACAATATGAATATGATCAAGAATTGTATACAAGTCAGGTTGGCCGAGTGGTTAAGGCGCTAGACTTAGGATCTGGTCCCCATATGGGGTCGTGGGTTCGAGTCCCACACCTGACATTTTTTTCTTATTCTAAATCTTTGGAAACGCGCGCGTACGTAGCGTACGTAAACGCTACGCGTACGTGGTAAAGTACGCGTACGGTTACGCTACGCGTAAAGCGTACGTGGAAACGCTACGTACGTACGCGCGCGTACGTAGGCTAACCTAGCCTAACCTAACTTAACCTAACTTAATCAAACCTAACCTAACCTAATCATACACCTAACTTTTTGCCTGTCTCTCACCTAACCTAAGCTAACCTAAGTGAAGCGTACGTGGGCTAACCTAACCTAACTTAACCTAACCTAACTTAATCTATTCTAACCTAACCTAACCATACTCGCCGGAAAAGGTTAGGTTAACTTATCATGAGCGCTTATGATAAGTTAACCTAACCTAACTTAAACATATAGAAATGTTTCTATTTATTTATTAATATTTATTTATACCTAACCTAACCTATTGTTTTGGAGGTTAGATGAACGAGTTTGAACGATTGTCTTTAATAATAGAACGAGTCCCTCATTTTCTAATTTAAAAATTTGAGGGGTAAATCCATAAGACAAAGGAGCTAAAATTTAATTTAAAATTAGAATAGAACTTTAAATTTTTCATCTATTTGAGAAAAAACAGAACTGAAGTAGAACCTTTTTATTTTCTTGGAAAAATTAGAAGAGAACTTTGAATGTTTTATGTCTTTGAGAAATTAAGAACTGAAGTGTGAGCTTTTTTCATTTTCACGTAACCTTGTCTAAATTAACCTTAAAAAATGAAATGAAACTATGTCGACTTTGCATATTTTATTCAACATATCCGAGAAAGCGCTGGGGGGTGACATTCCTGTCGACTTTTGGAGGATGTTTCCCCATTTTTCGATAATCATGGTGATTTTCTCAAGCTCTTTTCTCAAGGCCATAGCCTTTGACTGACAACACTAACATCAAAACTTAAACGGTCAGAAATAGAGGCTGTTTCTAAAGATTTAGAATAAGAAAAAAATGTCAGGTGTGGGACTCGAACCCACGACCCCATATGGGGAACCAGATCTTAAGTCTAGCGCCTTAACCACTCGGCCAACCTGACTTGTAAACAATTCTTGATCATATTCATATTGTAATTCAGTTTCATTGGTAAAGTTCAGAATTGAGCTAACTTTTTTCTCTTCTTTAAGAAAATTCAGAATCTCGTCTAAATTAACCTTAAAAAAATGAAATAAAGCTATGTTGACTTTGCATATTTTATTCAACATATCCGAGAAAGCGCTGGAGGGGTGCATTCCTGTCGACTTTTGGAGGATGTTTCCCCATTTTTCGATAATCAGGCAATTTTCTCAAGCTCTTTTCTCAAGGTCATAGCTTTTGACTGACAACACTAACATCAAAACTTAAACGGTCAGAAATAGAGGCTGTTTCCAAAGATTTAGAATAAGAAAAAAATGTCAGGTGTGGGACTCGAACCCATGACCCCATATGGGGACCAGATCCTAAGTCTAGCGCCTTAACCACTCGGCCAACCTGACTTGTATACAATTCTTGATCATATTCATATTGTAATTCAGTTTCATTGGTAAAGTTCAGAATTGAGCTAACTTTTTTCTCTTCTATAAGAAAATTCAGAAGAGAATTTGAACATTTTGCACTTTTCTAGTTTTTTTTTTATTTAATCTATTAAAGACCCTAACAATTTAGGTTCTGCATAAATCCTTTTACAGAAGTTATTTAGTGAAATCACAAGACATGATGAAAGAAAAAAAGTACATAAGAAAAAAATTGTCAGGTGTGGGGTTCGAACCCACGACCCCGTATGGGGACCAGATCTTGAGTCTAGCGCCTTAGCCACTCGGCCAACCTGACTTGTAAACAATTCCTGATCATATTCATATTGTAATTCAGTTTCTTTCTGTGTGTGTCGTCTCTTTGTGTGTGTTGTCCCTGTGTGTTAGTCGTCTCTCTCTGTGTGTGTGTGCGCACGTAACCTCGTCTAATGTGAATTTCAACAATTAAGGCTGGTGGACTAAGACCCCAATTCTGAGCTAGTGAATTTCCACCATTCAGGCTGGTGGACTAAGACCCTAATTCTGAGCTAGTGAATTTCCACCATTCAGGCTGGTGGACTGAGACCCCAATTCTGAGCTAGTGAATTTCCACCGTTCAGACTGGTGGACTGGGATCCCAATACTGAGCTAGTGGATTTCCACCATTCGGGCTGGTGGACTATGACCCCAATTTTCCAACTCTTGCATTTCATGACAGAAATTCAAAATGAACTTCGAAAAATCAAGAGAATGTAACTGTGAGAAGGTAAAGCACAACAAGTCACTACTGAAATATTCCAACTCTTGAATTTCACGACAGAAATTCAAAATGAAATTTGAAAAATTAAGACAATGTAACTGTGATATGGTAAAGCACTACAATACACTACTGAAATATTCCAACTCTTGCATTTCATAGCATAACTTTTCCTATCTTCTACAGAAAAAATTAGAAGTGAACTTTAAATTTTTTAAGTCTTGGTGAACTTGAAACTGAAGTGGAAGCTTTTTATTTTCTCTGGTGAAATTAGAAGTGAATTGTGTTCTTTGGTAAAATTCAGAAGAGATCTTGAACTTTTCTATCTTCTATGAAACATTGAGCCTGCTAGTAGTATCTTTATCTCTAAAAATTCTTTTTCTTTCATCTCTGACCTTTTTAATAGATATTCTGAACGTTTGACGTTCTAGCATACCCTAAAATAATGAACACTTAACAAAATAATGCATAAAATATTTTTAATGAAATAATGAAATGTAGAATATTAATACAAAATACGTTAAATACATTACTACACATTATTAGTACACTTGCGCTTCACTTTCCCTCAATTCATCTTTATATTCATTGATGATATTGTCTGCTAATGTCCTTTTTATTCTGCCTGTGATTTCACTGTCTATTCTCACATTATTTTTACATAGATGGCAGTTCTGGCAGGTAGACATGATATGATTTATTACACTAGTTCAGCAGTAGGCCTTTCTTTTCTTCTTTCCTTTCATTTGAATAGTAATACCAGAACGATGGGAATAGGATCTATCAATAGGTATCGTGCTACCAGAACTGTAAGCAAGGAGTTGTCCCCGATCATCGACAATTATTTTTAAGTTGGCACTCTCCTTTAGCACTATCATCTCTGGTGCTCTCACTCTCGCATATCCACCTTGAGCAATTTTGAATGATTTCGATAGTCCAAAGAAATCTAACTTCTCGCTGCCATGACAACGCATGCATACATTTCCAATAGTGTTACCACATGCACTCGTTTCATAGTTCAGGTATTTCTCCTTGTCAGCATTCAATACGACAATGATTTTATCATGTGCACATACGTTCGTCGAATAATTCATCCTCACTTTTTTACAGATATGAATTGTGTGTTTATCCTTCCACTGCGTAAAAAATACTGATTTAATGCATGCAATAAACTAGGTAGTGTCTATAACCTGCCATAGAGTACCAGTGTGAAAGCCGCGTCGTGTCCATGAACAAGCACAGAGTACGATTGGTAGAGCCGTAAGCATATTTCATGTCATTTCGGGATTTAAGAAAATTAGAATTAAAGTGAAACTTTTCATCTTCATGGAAAATAATTACAAATCATAGTATAACTTTTCCTATCTTCTATGGAAAAATTTAGAACTGAACTTTAAATTTTTTATGGCTTGGTGAACTTAAAACTGACATGGAAGCTTTTTATTTTCTCTGGTGAAATTAGAATTGAATTGTGTTCTTCGGTAAAATTCAGAGGTTAACTTGAACTTTTTTAACTTCTATGAAAAATTTGGAACAGTATTTTAAATTTTTTCATCTGTATGAGAAAAATCTGAAGTGAAGTGGAAAATTTTTATATTTATTTGGGAAAATAGAAATGATCAATAACTTATTTCATTTTCATTGAGAAAATTCAGAATCGAAGTTGAACTTTTCTTCTTCCGGGAAAATATTTGGAACAGAACTTTAAATTTGACTCTTTGAGAAAGGTCGGAACTGAAATGAAGATAATTTAGAATTAAAATGAAACTTTTTATCTCCATGGAAAATAATCATAATCATAGGATAACTTTTCCTATCTTCTACAGAAAAATTTAGAAGTGAACTTTAAATTTTTTATGTCTTGGTGAACTTAAAACTGACGTGGAAGCTATTTATTTTCTCTGGTGAAATTAGAATTGAATTGTGTTCTTTGGTAAAATTCAGAAGAGAACTTGAACTTTTCTATCTTCTATGAAAAATTTGGAACAGTATTTTAAATTTTTTCATCTGTTTGAGAAAAATCTGAACTGAAGTGGAAAATTTTTATATTATTTTGGGGAAATAGAAATGATCAATAGCTTATTTCATTTTCATTGAGAAATTTCAGAATCGAAGTTGAACTTTTCGTCTTCCGGGAAAATATTTGGAACAGAACTTTAAATTTGACTCTTTGAGAAAGGTCGGAATTGAATTTAAGAAAATTTAGAATTAAAGTGAAACTTTTTATCTCCATGGAAAATAATCATAATCATAGCATAACTTTTCCTATCTTCTACAGAAAAATTTAGAAGTGAACTTTAAATTTTTATGTCTTGGTGAACTTAAAAGTGAAGTGGAAGCTTTTATTTTCTTTGGTGAAATTAGAAGTGAGTTGTGTTCTTTGGTAAAATTCAGAAGAGATCTTGAACTTTTCTATCTTCTATGAAACATTGAGCCTGCTAGTAGTATCTTTATCTCTAAAAATTCTTTTTCTTTCATCTCTGACCTTTTTAATAGATATTCTGAACATTTGACGTTCTAGCATACCCTAAAATAATGAACACTTAACAAAATAAAGCATAAAATATTTTTAATGAAATAATGAGATGTAGAATATTAATATAAAAATACGTTAAATACATTATTACACATTATTAGTACACTTGCGCTTCACTTTCCGTCAATTCATCTTTATATTCATTGATGATATTGTCTGCTAATGTCCTTTTTATTCTGCCTGTGATTCCACTGTCTACTGTCACATTATTTTTACATAGATGGCAGTTTTGGCATATTGACAAGATATGATTAATGACATTATTGCAGGAGTATGCTTGTCTTCTCCTTCTTGTTCTCTTTAAAATGCTAATACCGGAAAGATGATGATAGGATTTATCAACAGGTAATGTGTTACCAGAAACCCTAGCAAGGAGTTGTCCCCAATCATCGACAATTATTTTTAAGTTGGCATTCTCCTTTAGCACTATCATCTCTGGTAATGTTACTCTTGCATATCCACCGTTTACACGATTGAAATTCTTGGGTACTCCAAAGAAATCTAACTTCTCGCTGTCATGACACCGCATGCATACATTTCCAATAGTGTTACCGCTTGCACTCGTTTCATAGTTCAGGTATTTCTCCTTGTCTGCATTCAACACGACGATAATTTTTTCATGTGCACATACTTTTGTCGAATAATTCATTTTCACTTGTTTACAGATATGAATTGTGTGTTTATCCTTCCACTGCGTAAAAAATACTGATTTAATGCATGCAATAAACTAGGTAGTGTCGATAGTCTGCCATAGAGTACCAGTGGGAAAGCCACGTCGTGTCCATGAACAAGCACAGAGTACGATTTGTAGAGCCGTAAGCATATTTCATGTCATTTTAAGATATATAAAAAAGTTAAAAAAATACCATGTTAAAAAATTCAAGAAAGTATTTACGAATTGGGGAGGGGACTCTTCGAGGTTGGAAAATGGGTTTAGGAATGACATTATGAAAGGAACTTGTTCTGAAAAGATATAATAAAGCCATAAAAAGTGTTAAAAATGGAGAGGGGGCTCTTTGGAGGGGCCCGGGGAGGGCGTTTGGGGATCCAGGGGCCCTTGAGGGCTGGGGTGGTCATATGGGAGCCCGGGGGACCTTTGGGGACCGGGATGGGCCTTTTGGGGCTGGGGAGGGCCTTTGAGGGTCTGAGGAGAGCGTTTGGGGTGCGGGGGGCCTTTGGGGGTCTGGGGGGCCCTTGAGGACCAGGGGGGGGCCTTTGAGGGTCTGAGGAGGGCGTTTGGGGGCTGGGGCTCTTTGGGAGCTTGGGGGGCCTTTGAGGACCAGGGGCTTCCTTCGGTGTTGGGGTAGGGGGATCGGAACCCTTTGGGGTTGGGGTAGAGGACCTCGCAACACTGTTCAAATGAAACTTGTGTATTATAACGACAACACTCAAAACCTCTTCCAAAATCTTTTCAAAAATCATCTTTTAAAATGTCTCTAACTGTTTCGCCGAAATAGTTCCATAACCTGTCTAAAACAGTTTCGCCCAAATAATCCCTAAACGTAATTCAGCGTGTTCCTTTTGTTTTTGGCATCTCTGCGCTAATGCATTTCAAATTAATAAGAAACCTGATTCCCGCGCTAAAACAATTCATCGCTAAGATGTTTCTTGGAGAATTGTTTCCATGGCCTTTGGCTATTAATATCCTTTGGAGTTCGACCAAAAGAGTTGTTTCCAAGGCAAAGACATTAATGACTTGGATCTATTCCTGGATCATAACATTCGCTGTGAGCGTGCCCAAAACAACAACAATAGCATTGACCCCATTAACCAGGTGTTCCCCCTTATGACTCTATCGCGTGCCCAAAACAACAACAATAGCATTGACCCCATTAACCAGGTGTTCCCCCTTATGACTCTATCGCGTGCCCAAAACAACAACAATAGCATTGACCCCATTAACCAGGTGTTCCCCCTTATGACTCTATCGCGTGCCCAAAACAACAACAACAACATTTACCCCATTAACCACGTGTTCTCCCTAATGACTCTATCGCGTGTCCAAAACAACAACAACAACATTGACCCCATTAACCACGTGTTCCCCTTATGACTCTATCGCGTGCCCAAAACAACAACAAGAAGGAAGTGACAAAGTTCCTGTTTTTCCATTCTCACTGACAAAATCCATAAAACCGTCAAATAATCAACACACATAACCATCTATGAAAACAGACATAAATGTGACAAACTTCCTGTTTTTTCATTCTCACTGACAAAATCCATAAAACCATACAAAAATGCGACAAAGTTCCTGTTTTTTCATTCTCACTGACAAAAACCATAAAACATCAAATAAATCGACCAATACACATAACCATCCATGAATTATGTAAAAAAAGTTATAGGTGGCAGCAGGGGTGAGTGACACGAGTAGCACCTCCCCTTCTACTAATGAGCCCTTTTTCAAGTTTCTACGACAAAGATTTCAATAAAAACTTATATGCCCCAGGGCATAACTTATAACCCTTGCCCTGAAGACTGTGGAGGGAGTGTCCTGCTCAAAGGTATAATTTCCTGAATTTTAAACTGCTTGGAACAAAAAGGCTATCTCAAAATTTTGATTGGATGAGACTGGGGAAATGGTGGCCATGGAAGGGGTGTTAGTTGCTTTCCAATCACTTTCGACTATTAAAAAGGGCACTAGCCATTTCAATTCCCAATCGAATGAGCCCTTTTTAAAGTTTCTACGACAACGCGTTCTAAAAAAACCGTATATGCCCCCAGGGCATAACTTACAACCCTTGTCCTGAGGGCTGTGGGGGGGGGTTGTCATCCTCAAAGACCTAATTTCCGGGACTTTCAACTACGTTGAACAAAATGGCTATCTTAAAATTTTGATTGGATGTGTCTGGGGAAAAGGTGGGCGTGAGAGGGGGTTAGTTGCCCTCCAATCACTTTTTACTATTAAAAAGGGCACTAGCCCTTTGATTTTCCAATCGAAAGAGCCTTTTTTGAAGTTTTTACGTCAACGCTTTCTATAAAAACCTTATATGCCCCCTGGGCATAACTTACAACCCTTGCCCTGAGGGATGTGGGGGAGTGTCCTCCTCAAAAACATAATTTCTATGTGGAAATCAACTACGCTGAACCAAATGGCTATCTCAAAATTTTGATTGGATGTGTTTCGGGAAATGGTGGGCGTGAAAGGGGTGTTAGTCGCCTCCCAATCACTTTCGACTATTAAAAAGGGCACAAGCCACTCCAATTTCCAATTGAATGAACCCTTTTCGAAGTTTTTACGACAACTCCTTCGATACGAAGTGCCCTGGTTTAAAGGACAAAAAATAATAAATAATACATTGTGCCAACGTCGTTCTTATATGCCCCCAGGGCATAACTTGATACCCTTGCCCTGAGGGTTTTGGGGGAGTGACCTCCTCAAAAACATATTTTCTATCTGGAAATCAGCTAAGCTGAACAGAATGGCTATCTCAAAATTTTGATTGGATGTGTTTGGGGGAATAATGGACGTGGGGGCCTATTTGCCCTCCAATCACTTTCGACTATTAAAGAGGGCACTAGCCACTCCAATTTCCAGTCGAATGAGCCCTTTTCGAAGTTTTTACGACAACTCCTTCGATACGAAGTGCGCTGGTCTAAAACCAAGAAAAAAAAATAATAACACATTGTGCCAACATCGTTCTTTACTTAGGCAGCGCTATTGCGCTGCCTATGATTTGGTCTTTTGTTCTCCTTCTGCCCCCCCCCCTCTTGGTAAAAATTGTGGTCACCTCTGAAACGAATTTCTGATTACGAGTCTCAATCATTATAAATTGCCCTGTTTTGGAAAATGCCCGATATTTCTCATATTTACCAATAATTCCTATCTTGTGAGCAATTATTTTATCTTTTCTGCAGAAAAATGAGTTTCTGTTTACAATTCCCAGCTCTTAAATCCAAGCTATCCTTGGTCTCCAAATAGCTCAGAACTGACCCAGTAGCTCTATTTCTCTCTCTCTCTCTGTCTCTCTCTCTCTCTCTCCTCTCTCTCTCTCTCTCTTTTGGAAGCATAGTAGAGACATCTAGATATCTCTACTGTGCTTTGAAGTGACTGCATTACCTTTTTTTTTTTTATTCCAATATTCACGGCGCCAGGTACTTCAAAGTATCTGATATGCCGCTATTCATTTACCTCGTTCAATGGCCTCGAGGTTTTAAATGTCTATTGAACCTTCTTTTGAAGGTGTCAACAGAGGGATTTATACCTGTATCGGTGTTTTTGTTTTTATTAGTGTAGCTTTTTGTTTGCGTTTTTTTTTCTACTTTGTCCTTGTCTTTTCTACGAAGAGCTTTCAAATAAATAATAATGAAAGTAACAGTACAGAGAGTGGCATGGGGACTCCTAACACAGGTTCAAAAGCCATGGATTTAGACCTACCTTCCAACAACATCCTCCAATGGTCCGCTCCCCCAATTTTAACATGTTTCGAATAGGACCCACGGATAGATATTGATCTAAATAAAGGAACCTGTTAATCTGGTTATAAAATTTTATACTTTCAACAGGTTATGCTTCAACTTTCAACTATCTATATGTTTATTCCAGGTTTATTAATCATCTCTTTGACGTGATCAGATTTTTTAGTGCCAATTGAACTGTCAAATTTCTACCGGACAATATCACGCTGATTTACTAAAACTAATGACGAATATGGTAGCGGTATTATTAACAATATTAGTCATTTTAATAATAATAGAAATCGAAAACCATGATAGTACATATCGGTAAAAGGTTTAAAGAATAATTCTTTGGCAGCAGTTTTAGAGAAAGCCAAGCTTATGAGTTTTAAAAATATTAAGTTGTTTCATCAAGTCTAAAGATTTTTTGTTTTTTTATAATGATCCCCTATTAGGTTACAAGTTTTTTTTTAGAAGTATGGAAGTCTTTGAGCTTTAAAAGACTGTTCTAAAGATTTTTATTTTGTTTTTTATAATGATTCCATATTAGCTTACAGATCGTTTTTGTCTATGAAAATGCACTTCATTTAGTTATGTAGATTGCAAGTTTAGAAATTACAACGGAATCGTTCCATAAAAATTCATTTTTAACCTTTGCAGCTACTGAGCCTAAGAAGCTAAGACAGGTCTTTGTCATTCGTCTCATTTAGGCAATGAAAAGTCCCACAAACAAAAGTCCTTTTTGTTTAAAAGTCCCAAAACTTATGCAAATTTATGTTATAATGGGATTATAACGGGAAGCTTGATCAAACTTAATTTTTTAGGAGTCCAACTCATTGTGTTCAGGGAATTTTCAGTTAAGAATAAAGATAATTATTTTTCCGAAAATTATGTTTACCTTTAATTTTCCAAACTCTTGGAGGATCTCCGCACCAGTGTTAGCAGACGCCTTTTGTAAAGATAACACAGCCATTAAAGCAAATATTTACCAAAAATACCATTTTGTTGGCTAAAACCCACTAAAAAGTATTTTTTAAAGGAATCTGCTTTCAAAATTTACCGATTTGAACAACTCTATGCGCGTCTAGCTAAAACGCGCGCCCATATGGCGCAAATATATCCCTTCTGGAAACAGTGTTTATGCATACTAGAACCCAAGGATCTGTCTCAGGCTGTGTTAGCAGTGCTGCTTAATATGTTCAGATCTCTTTTAGGCGTTAAAGATTCGTCACAGAAACTGAACCTGTGAATACAGTTAGCTTGAAAACAGGGTGATTAGACAGGTAACACCCAGGCCAAGTAGTCGAACAACCACTCCTTTTGACAGAGCTTGCCTCCAGGGGCGGATCCAAGATTCTTTTAGGGGGGGGGATAGATCGATCTGAAAAAAATTTAGGGGGGGAGCAAAATAGGTTGATCCGATAAACTTGCGTTTGGAGCAAGTTTAATTAACGCAAACTTGAGTTAATTAAGTAAATTACACTACTTTAGACTATGCTATGGGGGCGCCCCTGGATCCGCAACTGGCTGCCTCTTCCTTAGTTTTTATGGGTGGAAGAGTCATCATATTATATAGTGACGATACAATATTAACAGTGCTGTAATAAGTAGTGTTAGGCTCATTAATAAGCAGTGTTAATGATCGTAATGATGGCACTTTTGCATACGTATGCCAAAAGTGTGTTTCTCATCGGGTTTAAATTACCTCTGAGGAGGGGGGTAAATGATACAAAGGAAAAAGTAAATACGGAAAATACGTTTTCAAAGGCATATATTTACAAGCTGGGTTCTAAGCTTTAGAGGGGATCGGAACCCATTAGATTTACATTATGGCTATTTCGCTGCACTAACATTTATATCTTTTGCACATACTGTAAGCAATAATCTTGGGAATAATGCGGCATGAGTACTATTAAGGTCGACGATCAGATCCCTTAGTTTGAGAAAGTGGTGATAAAGCCTCCTCCTCCCAAAAAAAAACGGAAGAACTTCATGATTTAGCCTATCCCAAATGCTTTCGTATGATCATGCTCCTGTTCCAGGCACATACACTGATGCTGAACCTTGTGGTCCCCTCTCCCGAAATATCGAATAATTTACAATCGTTAGTGGTGTCCAATATTTTTTATGTTATCCACCTTTTCTTTCAGTTTTTCAAACTACCAGCCTTTCCCCCCAAAAAATACTTACACGCGTACCCGTTTCAACGAAAATCTGAAAAAAAAAGCGTAAATATCCATGGTCAGGGGCACACTTGGGTAAGAGGTGTGAACCCCTCCCACTCACTTTGAAGAACCAAAATTTATATGAATTGTAAAATTTTGTTACAAATAACTTATCTTTGTTATATAATTTCTTTGTTTTACAACTTGATCTCTGGGGGAAAAGTTCTATGGGTGCTCGTATCCATGAATTCTACATTGTATAATATGCCAACATATTATTTTGCAATGTAAAAGTTTAAGAATATTCTTGCATTTATTATTACCCATAAGCTCACCTTGCGGTCCTATACACATACTTCTTTAAATGTTATTGCATAATGCGAAAATCTCACAAAAGCAAACATAGTCACAGCCATGGGCCCCCAAACGGGTTATTCCCCTCTCATATGCAGAGATAGCATAGCTGGGTACTTATGTATTATAGCGACCTCACTCAAGAAGTTTCATCTGATCTGTCTGAGTAAAAACGGTTTGTTTGTCTGCATTCGGACACAATTATTTTAGGTACAGTGAGAAACTACTAAATAGCCTAGGTATACTTAATTAAATATTTGATATATAGAGTTCGGCTTTTGGTTAGATAAAGCGGTCTGGGCGTTCCATAATTCTTTGTTGTACTGTCCATAATTTTGTTACTAAATTATTATATTTTCATCATATTTAGGTATATTCCATTAGGATTAACCTAACTTTACTTCTTGAGTGTGGTGGCTATAATGCATAAGTACCCAAAGCTGCATATGAGGCCCAATATCTCAAATATTCCAAACCTTAGTCTTGCTTTAAACCGGTCCTTCCCACCCCGGGAAAAATCTCTGCGGGTGCTCATAGCCACAGCCGTAATATATATTATATATATACATACTTAAGTTTTATATACATATAATACATCAGAATTCTTCATTTTTATCCATTTAAGGGATATTTGAACATTGAACAGAAAAATGACAGTGAGTACTAAACTTAGTGATCGCTTCGGTTTCTCCTGCTTAATGGCTAATAGTCCGTCATCCAGTTTTCGCAGATGATTTCGTAACCGGGAGGTCGTATTTTCTCACCGGTCCAAGTGTTTGACCCACATTTGCGTCTTAGGACCGCCTTAGAAACCCATCCTTCGGAGGGACTACAAAAGTTTAATCTGCTTATATTTTTTACTAGTGAATTTCTACCTGGATAAAGACAGACAAAAATGAAAGTGTTTGTAATGTTCAGTGTAATGGTTTCTGGAGTTTTTGGAGTGAGTAATTTCCAAGTTTTATTGAAATTTGTATATTGAGGATTTTATCTATGCTTGATAAGGCTTCTAGTTTTTTTGCAAAGCCCCATCTAGTGAGTGTATCTGGGTTAGTGTTCCATATAAGAACAGATTGCTTCATAGATTGCGTCATACTTGTTACAACAATTCTAACACTGATATTTCTACTAATATCAAAAATAGGTAAAACAATCAATCCGTATAAGGATATCCAGTGGTGGGAACTGAAAAGTTTCAACCCTTTTTTATTTGAATGGGAAGAATAAGAGATGAAGGAAATGATTTACGTTAAAGCATACTTTAAAATGTAGATAATTAACTTGGGCTGTGTTTGGACTGTAGGCATACATAGCCTACTTGAGGCTTTATTGCCTTTAAAAAGAAATGAAGTATAGCTGAAACATGAATGTCAACAAGCAATGGATATTAGCATAAATGATTCATGTTCATAGGATAGGATTAAGAATGGAGGAATCTGACCTCCAAGGGCTCTCATGAAAACAGTAATTTATCTTTAAAAGGGTGTCATGTATGGCCAGGCCCGTACTTAGTGGTGGCGTGGGGGCCTTGGGCCCATATCTACCCAAGTTTCATAATTTAACAGTTTATTATTTATTATTATTTTATTATTTTCGTTGGGGGGAATTATTTATTTTCTATTTATTATTACTATTTATTATTTATTATTTTCTTTGGGGGGAATTGAGCCCTATCCCCACGCCCTCCCCCATTTCGCACCTTGCTACCATAAATTCTTGTGCTAGGTGAATGGAATTCCAGGAATTAAATAAAAAAAAGTTTTACCAGACAGAAGTAAAGAGCGATAGTAAGACTCAAACAAATTATTTCGCATTTGAAAAAAGCTGCCCCCTCCACAAACCTCCACGCTTTACACTAAAGCTTTATGTTGCTACGCTGAAAGTATTTAAAGATGCAACGAATATGCAACCGAAGACTTTTTTAGACGTTACAACTGAAAACTCTAGTGTTTAAAGCAACTGCACATCAATAAGCCCTTTAATTTTTGGATTTCTGTGAAAAAAATTTTTTTTTTCCTTCCCAAACGGCCTTGTACTTGATCAGTCGTGTTTAAAGCACTGGGGACAAAAATCAAAATTCAGTGTAAAGAGCGGGGAGGTGGAGGAGGGGGTAGACTCCCTCGTATTCAGAATATTTTTCTTATTTTAAGGTTTAATGTTCTCTTTACATTCACTTGGAAAAACTGTTTTTTTTTAAGAAAATGGAAGAACAGCTACCACTCCCTTGAACCTGCAGCTCTAAAATAAGTTTAATTTTTGCAGAGCAATGCTTCGAGGAAAAAAAAATCTCAATATTTTTTCTCAACTGTACTCGAACAAAATCTTACAGTTGAAAAAAATCTCAACTGTATTTGATTTTTTGAAATAAAGCATAAATGTTCAGAATGAACTTTCGTCTCAGCAGTAAGTTGGGAACTTTTACCTTCTCAGCACTCCTAATAAAAGCCATATCTAGTGGGGTTAGGGCGTATTGAAATACCCCTGAAATGTTTGTCTGACTCGTAAAAACGTAACAAAATAAATGTAAATTTTTGATGCGTTTTTTCAAAGGTTCTTTGTCGTACCCCCCCTCTCCCCGGAAAATGCTGGACACGTTCTAGCTCCTAATGCAAACTTCATCCCTATATATATATATATATATATATATATATATATATTATATATATATATATATATTATATATATATATATATATATATATATATATATATATATATATATATATATATATATATATATATATATATATATATATATATATATATATATCTTGTTATGGTTGAAATAAAGGTCAAAAGTCGCTCAATGTTTTGTTGTTACGCACAGTTTGATTCAACTTGCCGTGTATTGACAGTGTGTGTTTATGCAAAATATCATATTCTGCCAAAAGGGCAAAAAACTGCAAATAAATAAATAAATCTCAGGTATCATGACTCTTGTAAATTTGTGCTTATTACCGCATTTATTGCAGCATAATTTGGTACCTTTTTGCTGCTTCCGCATATTTTTGCATTTTAATTCCACAATTGACGAGACCGTTGGATATATAAAGACATTAATAAGATCTATTCATGTTAACATTCATAAGAAAAGGCCTTCGCCTAAAGGGGGTGAAAGGGTTTTGTACTATATTGTTGCCATGTCCGCTATTAAAGATTCAAGAATATAAAGTAAGGAACCTAGTAACAAAAAAAAAGAAGAAAGGGCGTATCAATGGTGGCTATGAGGATTCAGTATATATATATATATATATATATATATATATATATATATATATATATATATATATATATATAATATATATATATATATATATATATATATATATATATATATATATATATATATATATATATATATATATATATATATATATACTGTTGGAAGTTTCTGCTATATACTATATTTATTATATATTTATATAAAACAAGTGAGTATAAGTGAGTAGTGACTCAGGCCAATAATAACCAAAACTCGAAAAAAAAATAATTATAACAAATATTAATGCATAATATATTCAAAGAATTAGCTTTTTATGATGATTCCAGATATATAAAATCCATTAAGTTTGAAGTCACTGACCAAAGCCTACGAGCCTGATGAAATTTGCCTGATTCTTGGAAAAAGGGGAAACATCCCCAAGAAGGCAGATGATCATGATGAAAATGGTTATTACATTTATTCTAAATCTTCGTTTGGCGTAAGCAGCGGGGGTTTAGCAGGGAGCAGCCCCCTCATGTACGGAATAGTTTCTTTTCGTTTTAGGTTTTAACGTAGCTCTTTACTTTCACTTGAGAATACCTGTTTTTTCTTAATATAATCATGTACTTGACTGAATGTTTGTCTAGCTGTAGTTAAATAGTAGTTTAAAAAATTATATAGAAAGTAAAAAATAACATTAAAATGAAGACGAACTTGAATTGTTCTGTTTATGACGAGGCTCCATGCTTCCTCAACCTCGTGCTATTTATGCTAAAGCTTTATAGTTCTTTAGTAAAAGCAATTATGAGATATAGTAAAATAGTTTAACTTCAAGCGCAGTTAATCGGTAATCAGAGGTGTTTTATATATAAATTACATTTCAAGACATTTGAACTAAGAATTTTGTTTCTTAAAGCAAATGGTTACCAACAAACTCTTTCATTGTTAAGGTATTTGTGAAAAATACTTTGTATTCTGTTCCTATTGCCCTTGTGTTTTAAAATTCATTCTCAAGGCATTGATGGCTTTGGTGTCGATTGGGTGGAAGACAGGGGACATCGATCCGCAAATATTTATTTGCCCTTGACTAGCTTTTGAGAAATGTCATTTTACAGTGTTTTCATTGAAACATGGCGTTTTTGGTACTTTCATTGAAAAAATTGAAAAAAAAACAACAAAATAATCTTCCCACCTAGATTTTGAAAAATACGTCATTTATTTAAAAAATTTCTGCCGCTCTTTACTATCATTAAATAAAAAAAAAGTTCCTTTTAACTGAAAGTAAGGAGTGACATTAAAACATAAAACGAGCAGAAATTATTCCGTATATGGAAAGGGCTGTCCCCTCCTCAACGCCTTGCTCTTTACGCTAAAGTTTGACTCTTTCTCACAGCTCTATTTGTTAAAACAATAAAAAAATAACTTTAAGCAAGACGTTGAGGAGAGGACAGCCCCTTCCATATACGGAATAATTTCTTTTCGTTTTAAGTTTTAATGTCGCTTCTTACTTTCAGTTAAAAAAACTTGTTTTTTTTTATTTAATTTCTGAACGTTTTTTTTTAAATAATACTGGGAAATCCGGCGGCCCCCGTCAAAAAAATTGTCCCTTCCTCCATGACAATATCTTCTGTGGAAAGATGCTCGCACGTAGCCTCCTCCTCTGTCCCTCTCCCCACCAGAAGAAATCCCTCCTGAAAACGTCTGCATACTTCCAAGTAACGAATAGTATCATAGGCAGCGCAATCACGCTGCGTAAGTAAAGAACGATGTTGGCACAATGTGTTATTATTTTTTTTTTCCATACCAGGGCACTTCGTATCGAAGGAGTTGCCCTAGAAACTTCGAAAAGGGCTCATTCGATTGAAAATTGGAATGGCTAGTGCCCTTTTTAGTATTCGAAAGTGATTGGAGGGAAAATAACACCCTTTCCACAACCACCATTTCCCGAAACACATCCAATCAAAATTTTGAGATAGCCATTTTGTTCAGCGTAGTTGATTTCCACATATAAATTATGTTTTTGTGGAGCACACTCCCCCAAAGCCCTCAGGGCAAGGGCTGTAAGTTATGCCCTGGGGGCATATAAGGTTTTTTATAGAAGGTGTTGTCACAGAAACTTCAAAAAAGGCTCATTCGATTAGAAATTCAAAGACCTAGTACCCTTTTTAATAGTCAAAAGTGATTGGAGGGCAACTAACCCCCTCTCCCACCCACCTTTTCCCCAGACACATCCAATCAAAATTTTGAGATAGCCATTTCATTCAACGTAGTTTTAAGTTCTGGAAATTAGGTCTTTGAGGATAAAAACCCCAAACAGCCCTCAGAGCAAGGGTTGTAAGTTATGCCCTGGGGCATATAAGGTTTTTATAGAACGTGTTGTCGTAGAACCTTCAAAAAGGGCTCATTCGATCGGAAATTGAAATGAACTAACATTGAACTAACACCCCTTCCACGCCCACTATTCCCCCAAACACATTCAATCAAAATTATGAGATAGCCATTTTGTTCCACGCAGTTTAAAGTTAAGGAAATTATACCTTTGAGCAGGACAATCCCCCCACAGTCTTCAGGGCAAGGGTTATAAGTTATGTCCTGGTGGCTTATAAGGTCTTTTTTGAAATCTTTGTCGTAGAAACTTGAAAGAGGGCTCATTTGATTGGAAATTCAAAGGGCTAGTGCCCTTTTTAATAGTCGAAAGTGATTTGAGGGCAACTAACCCCCTTCTCAAGCCCACCTTTTCCCCAAACACATCCGATCAAAATTTTTAGATAGCCATTTATTCGACGTACATGAAAGTTTTGGAAATTAGGTCTTTAAGGATTACAACCCCTCCTCCCCACAGCCCTCGGGGCAAGGGTTGTAAGTTATGCCCTGGGGACATACAAGGTTTTTATTGAAACCGTTGTCATAGAGACTTCAAAAGGGCTCATTCAATTGAAAATTGAAAGGGCTAGTGCCTTTTTTAATAGTTTAAAGTAATTGGAGAGCGACTAACGCCCCTCTTACGCCCACCGTTTTCCCCAAAAACATTAAATCAAAATTTTGAGATACCCGTTTTGTTCAGCGTATTTGAAAGTTCTGGAAATTAGGTCTTTTAGGATTATAACCCCCTCGGATCCCTCGATGCAAGGGTTGTAAGTTATGCCCTGGGGGCATATAAGGTTTTTATAAATAGAGTTGTCGTAAAACTTCAAAAGGGGCTCATTCAATTGGAAATTGAGAGGGCTAGTACCTTTTTTTAATAGTCAAAAGCGATTGAAGGTTAACTAACCCCCCCTCTCACATCCACCATTCCTCCAAACCCATCCAATGATAATTTTCAGATAGCCATTTTGTTCAACGTAGTAGAAAGTTCTGGAAATTAGGTTTTTGAGAATTACCCCCCCCCCCAGACCTCGGGACAAGGGTTGTAAGTTATGGCCTGGGGGCATATAAGGTTTTTATTGAAACCGTTGTCATAGAGACTTCAAAAGGGCTCATTCAATTGGAAACTGAAAGGGCTAGTGCCATTTTTAATTGTTCAAAGTGATTGGAGAGCGACTAACGCCCCTCTCACGTCAACCATTTCCCCAAACAAATCCAATCAAAATTCTGGCATAGCCATTTTGTTTAACGTAGTTGAAATTTCTGGAAATTAGGTCTTTGAGGATGACAACCACCCTAACAGCCCTTAGGGTAAGGCTTGTAGTTTATGCCCTGGGGGCTAATAAGGTGTTTATAGAAAGCGTTGTCATTTCAAAAAGGGCTCATTCAAGGCCTAGTGCCCTTTTGAATAGTCGACAGTGATTGGAAAGCTTGACATTTTTATAGTAAAGATCGATATAGGTATAATGTATTATTTTTTTGTTGTTGTTGTTATTTAGACCAGGGCACTCCGTATCAAAGGAGTTGTCGTGGGAACTTAGAAAAGGGCTCATTCGATTGAAAATAGAAAGGGCTGACGCCCTTTTTAATAGTCTAAAGTGATTGGAGGGCAACTAAACCCCTCCCACGCCCACCCTCGCATTTGCCCATTATGTTTAAAAACTAAATGTTGCCTTAAGATTAAATCAAAATGCACTATGTTAATGCTAATTCCCAATAAGGCATAACAGCAATATCCCAAGAACGACTGAGGGTATTATGTTCAAACTTTGGGGGCTACTTCTGTCCTTAAAATTTAACTAAATCAAAATAGCGTAAGTGTATCCAAGCTGTTAAAAAAAGTAAACAGATTTTTTTGCGAATGAAACAAGTTTTACATTTCAGGTCAACTAGAGGAGGTATGAAACTAAATTTAACACTACTATTGGTGTCCAGGTTTTTAAAAGGGTGTAATTTGTTAAAAATTGCAGAAAATTTTTTTCCAGCTTACAAACAGCAGGCCAAACTATAAAGTCTTAAAAAACGAAAAGATTTAAAGTATTATTTTCATTTCCCTGAAAAGACAATGTCTATATAAAACGAACAGAAATTAATTAAAAAAAACTTTTTTCACAAAATAAATTTTTCAAGGAAAAGTAAAGAACTCCATTTAACAAAAAATTGGCAAAAATAAAATCAAATAATCTACCAAGCGTGAAACTACCACAAATCAGCATCGATAAATAAATGAAACCCAAAACGAACAGAAATTACAATAAATAACCGAGTCAAACTCAAACGAGCAGAAATTGACATAAGTTGGGCTCAAAACCCCTATGCCTTCCCAAAGCCAGAACAAAATTTGCACTTTACTGAAAATATACAAATGAATGTGCATTATCAGTTTAATATACATATACTGTTGTTTAGTAACCAAAATGCTTATATTATTTGATTTCTAAAGTTATAAAAGCAAAAACATTTATTTTTTTGATTTATTTGATTTGGAGTACTTGTTTGATTTGGAGTACGAACTGTTTGATTTGGGGTACTTGTTATTTTAAAGCGCTGACTTTTCATTATTTCTGACCGTTCTTCAAATCCAGCTAAGTCCTACCAAAAACTTTAACACCCGCTCTTTACACTTAAGTTCTGACTTTTTCCTACAACTCTGGATTAGAGAGCAAATCTTTTTCTATTAGATTGTGCCGTTGTGCTTGGCTCTATTCTTTTTTTAGAACCAATTTTTTTGTAACAATTGGTGATATAAAACTATCCAAGATATATATATATATATATATATATATATATATATATATATATATATATATATATATATATATATATATATATATATATATATATATATAGTATATATATATATATATATTATATATATATATATATATATATATATATATATATATATATATATATAATATATATATATAAACTCTTGATTACAAAATATACAAACCATATGTGTTATAATATATTTTATGGATAATTGCAATCGGGGGTTTATACATAGATAATTATTATAGATAGCTGTTATATATATATATATATATATATATATATATATATATATATATATATATATATATATATATATATATATATATATATATATATATATATATATATATACATATATATATATATATATATATATATATATATATATATATATATATATATATAATATATATATATATATATATATATATATATATATATATATATATATATATGTATATATATATATATATATATATATATATATATATATATATATATATATATATATATATATATATATATATATATATATATATATCTATATATATATATATATATATATATATATATATATATATATATATATATATATATATATAACAGCTATCTATAATAATTATCTATGTATAAACCCCCGATTGCAATTATCCATAAAATATATTATAACACATATGGTTTGTATATTTTGTAATCAAGAGTTTACTTTTTTGAGTTTTGTTTTTATGGACAAGTTTCGTACTGTAATTACAGCTTTCATACTGCGAGCTGTTTAATTCAAGGCGCTCTTTAATATGAGAAAGGGTAATAGACCCTTCTTCAACCCATTTTTTTCTATTCAAATATAACTTTTGCATAATAACACATCGAGAATGATAATCACCCCCCTAAAAGCGTACCCCTTCAAATATTTCTCTGGATTATTTCCTCCCGTCATGTATGTTAAAAATGATTTTAGGGTCGTCGATTTCCTGGGTTTCCAAAATAAGTTCTTAAAAAAAAACATTATGGTTTATGGTACACTTAACATTCTTCTGCAATAAGAGCGGAGCTGTCACTCCGGAGCATCCACATTTCAGGCATAGTCCAAAAAAAATCCTGGAAATTAAGAAAAATTAGGTATTAAGTTCTACCCCTCCCCTCCACTACTAACCTTCTTTTTCTGTTCGTCTGAAGGCTCACTGAGAGTTAGAAAATTTAGAAATGATGATGCACTTTTTGAAGCTTGAGGCCCCCCCACACCCACAGATGTACCACTGACCCTCCTCCGTAATAGATAGTGAGCAATTATACATCACTTTTCTGAAGCTGGGAAGTGAAGAATATAACTTTTCTATAACCCTAAATCAATTGGTTATTTTAGAATTTTTGTTCAATAAGGTTTTTGATCCTCTATGGGCTGTAATTGATGTTTTGCTCCACAGAATGACAGAAAATGCCACTTCATTTTTACGCAATCCCTTTTGATACTCAAAAAGAGCACTAGAACTTTCGTTTTCTGTTCGAGAGTACTTTTGGTACTTATGTACTATCTGTAATACACGCGAAAAGTTAGGTTTGGTTAATGCTAATGAAACGAAACAAAATAGGATAAAAATATAATAGTTTAGAAACAAATTTCGGCTATATATTTGCACATTAGAGGGGTGGGGGTAAAGCATAGCATATATTAAATACGTAGCCTAACCCAACCTAGGTACCCCCCCCTAAACCCCAAGAAACAATAGTTTCAATATTGTAAACGCAATGACAAACCACTGTTTCCAATCCAATACGCTATTGAAAGAAACCCGTTTTACCAGTTTCTTAAGCACCTTCCCTGTATAATATTAAATAAAAAAAACAAGTTTTTTTAACTGAAAGTAAGGAACGACGTTAAAACTTAAAACGAACAGAAATTATTCCGTATATGAAGGGGGCTGTCCCCTCCTCAACGCCTCGCCCTTTACGCTAAAGTTTTTTTATTGTTTAAAAAAATAGAGTTGTGAGAAAGTCAAACTTTAGCGTAAAGAGCGAGGCGTTGAGGAGGGGACAGCCCCCTTCATATACGGAATAATTTCTGTTCGTTTTAAGTTTTAACGTCGTTCCTTACTTTCAGTTAAAAAAACTTGTTTTTTTTATTTAATTTTTGAACGTTTTTGAATTAATGCAGGTTTTGATTTTGGCTCACCGTACATGAATAATTAAAACAAAATTTGCATATTATATTTGGTTAAATGGCTTTCTCGAAACTTGTTTAATTTTATTTACGAACGTTTTTATTAGTAATAAATATACGTAACTAAGAATTAACTTACGTAACGAACTTCTATATTCATAAATTTTTAACACGTATATTAGGGGGTTCGCCCCTAGTCAATACCCTGCTCTTTAAACTATAGTTCGAATTTTTTTTTCCAGTTCTTTAAAAATGACCTCTTAATCACAATCAGTTGATCAGTTAAAAACTTGTTTTTTTTTATTTATTCCTGATCTTTTTCTTTAATAATGCTGGGAAATCCGGCGCCCCCTTCATAGCAATGTCCCTTCCCCATGAAAACTTCCTTCATGGAAAGATCTTTCCATATAGCCCCCGACCCTCTCCTTCCCCCAACTACCAGAAAAAATCTCCTCTGAAAAAGTCTGTATACTTCCCAATAACCAATACTATATGTTAACATTGAGTAAAGTTCATAACTTTCAGCCCTCCCCCTGGGGACTTTGGGGGATCAAGTCATCCTAAAAGACATTTTTATCATATTTTCGACCATGCTGAACAAAATGGCTATCTCAAAATTTTGATCGGGTGACTTTGGGAAAAAAATGAGCGTGGGAGGGGGCCTAGTTGCCCTCCATTTTTTTTGGTCACTTAAAAAGGGCACTAGAACTTTTAATTTCCGTTCCAATGAGCCCTCCCACGATATTCTAGGACCACTGGGTCGATACGATCACCCCTGGGGAAAAAAAAAACAAAAAAAAACAAAAAACAAACAAACAAACAAATAAACACGCATACGTGATCTTTCTTCTGGCAAAAAATGGAAAATTCCACATTTTTGTAGATAGGAGCTTGAAACCTCTACAGTAGGGTTCTCTGATACGCTGAATATGATGGTGTGATTTTCATTAAGGTTCTATAACTTTTAGGGGGTCTTTCCCCCTTTTTTCGAAAATCAGCCAAATTTTCTCAGGCACGTAACTTTTGATAGGTAAGATTAAACTTAATGAAACTTATATATTTGAAATCAAAATTAAAATCTGATTCTTTTGATGTATCTATTGGTATCAAAATCTCGTTTTTTAGAGTTTCGGTTACCATTGAGCCGGGTCGCTCCTTACTTACAGTTCGTTACCACGAACTGTTTGATTGCGCGTGTTTTATGGATAGTACATAAGTACCGAACTTACTCACAGTTGGCTGCCGCAAACTGTTTGACGTTCTCATTGATGTTATTTCTGGAGCTACAAGGGTCAAAGGCCCGAGCAACGGCCCGCACAAGCGGAGGGAGGTCAGACATAAAACCCACGGCTTTTTGTTAATGTATATATATATATATATATATATATATATATATATATATATATATATATATATATATATATATATATATATATATATATATATATATATATATATATATATATATATATATATATATATATATATATATAATATATATATATATATATATATATATATATATATATATATATATATGTATATATATATATATATATATATATATATATATATATATATATATATATATATATATATATATATATATATATATATACATATATATATATATATATATACATATATATATATATATATATATATATATATATATATATATATATATATATATATATATATATATATACATATATATATATATATATATATATATATATATATATATATATATATATATATATATATATATATATATACTATATATATATATATATTATATATATATATATATATATATATATATATATATATATATATATATATATATATATATATATATATATATATTATATATATATATATATATATATATATATATATATATATATATATATATATATATATATATATCTATATATATATATATATATATATATATATATATTATATATATATATATATATATATATATATATATATATATATATATATATATATATATATATATATATATATATATATATATATATATATAGATATAGATATATTATATATATATATATATATATATATATATATATATATATATATATATTATATATATATATATATATATATATATATATATATATATATATATCTATATATATATATATATATATATATATATATATATATATATATATATATATATATATATATATATATATATATATTATATATATATATATATATATATATATATATATATATATATATATATATATATATATATATATATATATATATATATATATATATATATATATATATATATATATATAAATCTGAGGGACTCCTTAAACTGAGAGTGTTGGGTAAATTAGTTCATTGCACTCTCAAGTATACCATTGGCATCAAATTTAACTAAGGTATTCAGAAAAAAAATCGAACCGTGATTCTGCTGAATTTAGAAATGCTCAAATAAATGGATATTTATAGCAGTTTTGGCAATCGTATTCAATATATTCAACAAATTTTAATCTCCAGAAAAAAAATCCTCAGTCCAACTACCTAAAGTTTGTAAGTCGTTTTTCTATCTTACAAAAATCATTTTGCGCAACGTAATATCTTCCGAACTATCCTGAGCATATCGAAGATCAAGACGCTTATAACCTCGAAATACGATTTTTTAAGATATTCTAGTCACTTACTATTTAATTATAGGTTGCTATGTGACCGCTTATAAAGTTCAAAAATGATTACGGTACGGTATAAAGAACGACCTATTCCTAACCCTTAATGCATAAGATTGACTGATATCTATTTGGATGACCCAAAAGTCATTGCATGACATGTTTGCTGATTGTAAACAATATTATTCCACCTGATTGAAGTGGGTCTTATTTAGCAAGTGTATTGATCGTGCTCTATCTAAAGTTTTTCAAGAGAGGCTCAACTACAAACCCAAATTTTTCTTATTCCCCCCAGGGTTACCATGAGAACTTTTACCCCTGTATATTTAACCAATCTCATTACTCCAGCCCGTCTTACTCAGGGTTGTCACCTATAGCACAAAAGTGCTGTTTTAGCCCTTTTTCATTATGTGTAGCATGTGCTCCGGGTTGCTAAAAATAGAGCCAAAATAACACTAAAGTGCTATTTTGGCACTGTTTTAGCACTATCACAGTCAATTTTCTGACTATAGCACCGAAAATCGCTGTGTTGCACGCAGATTGGGACTATTGCAGCACTTTAGGAACTGACCGTAGTGGCAACCCTGGTCTTACTGCGGGGCTTGGCAGTGCCAGTCACATAGGTCATGATGCGATTGCCAGTGTTCGGCCGTTGAGAGATAAACTTTTTGTAAATATTGAGAAATCTGTAGCTTCTGATTTCTGTGAGTCTGTGAAGTCTATTGTTTCGGGTGCTGGCACGAAGATTTTGCAGAAGCGGTACCTCAGAATAGTAAAAGGAATCCCACTGTCATTTAGTGCTAGTGAATTAAAAATGCACCCAGGAGTCGAGGACGCAAGTCAATTTGGGTCGTCCCAAACTATCAAGCTAGTCTTTTCGGACTCGTGGCAATCACTCTTCTTCAAAACATACGCCCTGTACTAACAGCCCTATTTGTGCGAACTGCATTGGGTCACACACTTCGTATAGTCTATTGTGTCCAGTGTTCAAGTCTCGTATTGCGGCCGGTGTGAAAAAATGATGTTGCAGAAAGTTCTCGGTTATTTCGTACAATATAAACGGAACGCATAGGAAAGAGCACATCATTGACGAACTTTCGTGCAAATACGATATCGTCTGTCTTCAAGAGCATCTTTTATCATCAGCTAATACCAATCTGATGAAACGGAGTGGGAATCACGTTGCGTTTGTGAATGCTGCACGGTCTACCCTTGGTAGACCTTACGGAGGTCTCGCCTGTATTTTGAAACGTAGTTCTTTTTCATCCGCAACGCCAGTGCTGTTCCAAAGTGAAGAAAACATCTTGGCTGTGAGAATTGCCGATCTGGTATTTATTAATGTATATTTTCCTTGTGATTGTAAATCTGTTCAGTCACTAAATAAGCTTGCCAAGACTTGTAGCGTTTTGAAAAAAGTGGAAGAATCTGCATCATCTTTTGGTTACCAATTTGTTGTCGCTGGGGATTTTAATGCTGATTTATTGAATCAAAAACCTCAGATCGGATATTGTTTTCCAGGCTTTGTCCGAGTTTAAGCTACTAGATAAGAATCGTTTATTTTCATATATCCGTCATTCTGGGAGCAATGTTAATATAGATCACGTTCTTTGTTCTCCAAATTTATCGGTTTCAATTGTTTCTGTTCACGAAACAGAAATTGATATAGACCACCTACCAATTTCCTTTTCGTTGTATATCTCTCTGTCACCAGATTTCTCACGCGTGAATCGCAGATGGTTTACCAGGCGAAATTGGAATAAGGCTAATTGGGCGCTCTACATTTCTACTCTTACAGCTCTTTTGTCTACTATAAAAGTTCTTTTTCAGCTACTTCAGGTTGGATCTAAATTTGTAAATGATAGGAATTTTTTGAACAAATATTATTTTGATATTATATCATGTATGAAGGAAGTCGAAAGAGTGGCCGTTCCCGAGGAACGTGTAAAATTTAATACGCGGAAACCTGAATGGTCGTGGGACCCAGGTCTAAAAACAGTGAAAAATAAAGCCAAATTTTGGCTGCGTATATGGGTTTCTTGCGGACGGCCACTTAACGGCGTAGTATTTGAGATTAAACAGAAAACTAAACTAGAGTAAAAGTATTTAAAAAGTATTTACGGTCTGCAAAATCAAAAATTTGTAAGTTTCCGATAAGTAATTTAGATTGGAAAAAGGTAGTAAATTCAGATAAAATTGATGATTCTTTTTCAACGAGTACCCCAATTAGCCCTGCTGCATGGTGAAAATATTATGATCATATTTTTAACGCCGTAAACCACCTCGTTTATGTTACATTTACGAAGCTTCTTAATTCTGCGCTTCCTACCTCACTCCGCCAGAACCAGATCCTCCCAGTTCATTTATCTTCGGTGGTACTAGCTATAAAGAAGCTCAAGTCAAGTTCTACTGATGGTGATGGCATAAGTGTCAAACACCTAAAGGTCGATTGTCCCACTCTTGCTCAACATCTACAAATTCTTTTCCAAATGTGTTTATGTACCTCGTTTGTGCCTGAAAGTTTTTTGTGCAGAACAGTTACCTCAATTTTGAAAAAAGGAAAAATTCCGACTGAGTGTGCATCTTACAGGCCATTAACGGTTTCCTGCAATTTAAGTAAAATTTTCGAGTATCTTCTCCTCCCTTCAGTTAAGTCTTCCGCATAGTAGGGTGAAAACCAGATCGGGTTTTCAGCTGGGGTAGGTTACCAGCAAGCACATCGAGTTTTGGCGAATTTTCTCACTGAGGCGACTAAAAATGGATTCGAGTTATATTTATGCGCCTTGGATCTCTCCAAGGTCTTTGACACCGTTACCTATTCCCAAGCTATTTTTTCCCTTTTTAGTCAGGTATTAACATTTTGGTAACTTTTCTTCTTAGACATGGGTTCAAATTCTTTTTTGCGGATTAAAATGGACATGAGTGTTTCCGAAAGCAAAATTCCAGTAGGGCGTGGCGTCCGGCAGGGTGCCGTTCTTTCTCCTTCTATTTTTAGATTTTGTATATCATCTGTTCTTTCTTCTCATTCTTAATTCCGTTAATTCCCTATCCCATCCACTTGCATTCTTAATTCCGTTAACATCTCTTATCTTGCTTATGCAGATGATATCCTTTTGATCAGCAGGACTAAAAAGGGGCCTTTCCTGTCTGTCTCAACAATAGCATCTAAATTTCATACCATTGGACTTTCTCTTAATCTTTGAAAGTGTTAATATCTCTCATTTAATAGTAATAATATGACCCCTCTAGTTTGCGGATCTTTTTCTGTCTCGTCGGTTCCTTCTTTCCGGTGGCTGGGTATCAACGTTAGCAAAACACTAAAATCTTTCCGAACGCTCGTTGCCGCTGATTGCAAGAAGAAAATTCAGTTAGGTTATTCTAAAATTGTCGCAAATCGAGGTAAATACAATAGAAAGTCTCTTGCTAAATTATATTCGGTTTTTACAGATCACTCAGTTTTGTTGCTGTCTGGGATTTACCGTATTTTTCACCAAAAAGACATCAGATCAGTTCATTCATATTATTTCCGGTTTTCCGGCTTTCTATTGTATCTGCCTCTATGGTATGGAAATCGAAATCTCATATCTGTTTACGGTCTTCCGGATATTGGGTCAAAGCTTACGGAATTTGCCTACAAACTACCCCAGTCTGCATAGAAGCATTTGACAGCCCACAGTGGCCTTACCCGTTTGCTGTAGTTTTCGTTCTTTTTTTGTTGTTTGAAGTGCGTGTGTGTGTGTGTGTTTTTTTTTCGAAATAGTAATTTAAACTCGTTACATTCATGAACAGATAATATTCAAACGTTTCAAATTATTAAATGATGTCTAAATTATTAAATGATGCTCCTTTAATTCCTCCTTTAACTCCTTTTATTAGATGAAATCTAAATTATTAAATGATGCTCCTTTAATTCCTCCTTTAACTCATTTTATTAGATGAAATCTAAATTATTAAATGATGCTCCTTTAATTCCTGGTCCGCTGTATTAAGTCTTGATCCGTCTTTTGTCATAAATATTTTTTTTGTGTGTGTGTTTTGTTTCTTAAACGTTTTTCTTTTTTTGGTTACTCTGCTCTTGTGAAGTTTTTAAGTTTTATGTACTCATGTATGTAGTGTATTATCTACTTTTTTCGCTATACTCCACAATTATCATTTTTGTGTTGACGTGGGTTAAAAATATTTTATTATTATAGGTTAGCAATGTCTTTTTTGGCCAAGCAGATGGGGAGATCCATTTGCTTGACCCTAACCAAGACTATGACCTTGTAATTTGAAGCACAGCCTAAATGATAAACTGGGTTCTATGAAACATTATTTTGATCTATTCAGAAGCGAAAGTTTGGTAAAGCAAACTTTTGGAAGCGTTAATATTGCCCTTCTATAGAATTTGATAATTGTTTTGGTAAAAATTTGGTAACTGTTTTTCGGTAACAGGGTCTTTAATTGACTCTTTTTGTTCGCATTTTAGGAGCTACTCATTTTATGAGTCTATAGGGCAATTATTGGTAAAATATTGATCATCCCAATAAGCCTTTGTGCGAACGAATTCTATATAAACTACTGCGCTATGGAAGGCGGATACCCGTGCTGCTTTGAATAGAGTTTCATTATATACGCATAAATTGAAAACTAATGTGTGTCTTTCTGTGTGTATATAAATAGAGTGTGGCTGATATTTCCTAAAACGGGCCTTCAATTAAAACATTCAAGAGCAAATCAACAAGCATCTAAGCAATGTAGCTCAAGCAGAGATGTATCCAGAAGGTGTTTTGAATGTCTTTCCCTGTCCAAAATATTTGTTTCTCAGACTCGTATATTAGTCTTTAATAGGCAGGTAAAAAAAACAATTTCACCCAATAAACTCAAGATAGTATGTTTCCAACTCGTAAATCAGCCTTGAAAACACAGGTAAAAAGAAAACAAAAAATAAATAAATAAATAAAAAAGTTGAGACAGTTATGCAAAATCCACAGGAAATAAATCTCTTTTTACATCCTGAAAAATAAATTTTTCAGGTATAGAGGGTTATAGATTGATTCCAATTGAAATCGTCAACGCAAACCTACCTTTAAGGCCAGGGGCGTCGTTTGGGAGGGGGTCAGTTGCCCTCTCCATTAATTTGGATAAAAAAATATTATATATCAAATGCCCCTTGACTATCTGGATGTGGACCCCTCTTTCCCCCAATAAAAATACTGGAGATTGGCCTCTGTTTGTGGCTAAGAATCGCTAGTGAATCAAGGTTCTGAAGCAGTTCCACGACAAAGGCGGCTGTCTTTTGATCTTTGGAAAGGTTTTGATAGGTTCGACAAAGAGTAAATAAAGGCTCAAAACAAAATGATTCCATGGCTGGTTAAAAGTCGTGACAGTTGTGTCCCTATATTATTGTTCAGTCACGACTCTACTAAAAGAGTTTGTGTTCTGAGACTATTTGCTGAAGAATTGAGTTCCCCAAAGCGCCACCTTCAGTCCCCTTCTTTTTTTCTATTTAAATATAAACATGAACGGCACCCTAATGAACCTATTACACCCCGTTGCCGAGGACATACAAACGCAAGGAGCAAAAATGCCTCAAAGCAAAAACGCCTAATTTATGCCCTTCTCTCCCTTCCGGAATGGAAATTCCTGCTTTATGCTTACTCCAAGAGAGTGTTTGGAAAATTATGAGGTAAAGAGGAGGGCTGATTACCCTCCAATCACCTTTCACTCTTGAAAAGGGTACTAGAACTTTGAATTTCTAGTCAAATTATCTCTTTTTAGATATCACTGATATTACTTGCTATGATAGAGCAGCGCTGCCAATGATATTACTTATAGGCCCTTTTAATAATTGCATGTGTATCGTTTTTTCGTTTAATTGAAACTCCCTCTAAACGTTTTAACTTAACGCCCTTAATGTCATTAGTTACAGTAACCGTAGGAGTAGTATCAAAAGTATACACACAGTGTATTATGGCTAGTTCAAAATCTGTCACAACCTACCCTAAACGGTATAACTTAATAATGTAAGTCGTTATTGTGATATTGCTTTGTCACCCTATTGACAATCTACATGATCATAGTTCGTTTTGATTTAGTTCAACATCTGCCTAAATATTCCATGAAAGGTCGTGTAGTAGCAATAGTTGTAGCAGCAGTAGAAACATTAGTAACATAGCACCTTTTTTTCAACATCCCCTTCAACACACGATGAAATTTTTTGTTTAATACCATCAACCGGTCCTGAAGCATTGCTGATGTGTCCTCTTGCCAACTTATGTGGGCATAGTGTGTTTCAATTTATTTCAATACACTTGCAATATTGCCCAAATTTTTCGCCTTAATACCCTTAGGTTTATTAGCAGTAGTAGTGTCCAGGGGCGTCCTGAGGGAGGGAGGAGGGATGCGCTGCCCCCAACTTTTTTGGTAATTTTCGCCGAAGGCAAAAATTTTGCAAAATCGGCCGAAATTTTGCAAAATTCTTAATTTCTGCAGAAAATTCGGCATAAATCAGGTAGCGATTCGGTAAAATTCACGAAGATCACCCCCCCCCCCCCCAACAAATTGAGCCTCGGGACGCCCCTGGTAGTAGCACCAGTAGTTATAGTAGTAGCAGTAGGAGTAGAGTTAATAGTAGTAGTCTTAGCTTTAGTAGCAGCAGCAGTAATAATAATAGCAGCAGTAGTTGTAGGAGTAGAAGCAGTAGTATTATGATGCAAATATTTTCTTAAGGTTAGTTCAATATCCCCCACAACAAGTGTTGTAAGTTTTAATTTCACGCATGAAACTGTTCCTAAGATATTGCTGATATGCTCTTTTGACAACCTGCATACGCATGGCAGGTCCTCATCCGTACAACAGAAATTTTCAGAAATATTTTCTGAAAATGTCACCTAAATACCCATTTGTAATAGTAGTCACAGTAGTAGTACACCTACTCAATTAAATACAATTAGCAATTGCTATGATATAGTCGATTTGCTCTTTTTATAACCTGTATATTCATATACTTGAAATTTTCATCTTAATGCTCTTTACCTTACAAGTAGTTTCAAATAGAAGTAGTAGTTGGAGCAATAGTAATAGTAGTAGTAGTAGAAGTAGTAAATTTTTCAGTAGCAGTAGTATTAGTAGCAGTGTGCACATATTGCCTTTTCGTTAATTGATCTTCCACTTTGAGTATTCTCTGAGAGTTCCAACTTAATGCAGAAATCGATTCTTAAGATACGTTATTTTGAAACTCTAAATGCATTTAGTGTCTTTTGTTAGTTCCAATTTACAATCAATATTCCCTCACATTTTACCTTCATAGACTTTGCCTTAATAGTACTATTATTACAGTAGTTTCGGTGGCAGTAAAAGTAGTTGCAGTGTTAGTGATGTATTAGTAGTAGCAGCAGTATTAATATCGGTAGTAGCATGTGCATATTGTCTTTTGGTCAGTTGAACATCGCTTTCATGATATCCCAGAAGTTTCACCTTCACACGTTAAGCCGTTACAAAAATATTGTTGATGTTTACTTTTGACACCCTTTTGACGCCCTTTTCACCTTAATACTCTAAGCCTTACAAGTTGTTGCAATTGAAGTACTATTTGAAGTAGTTTAGTAGCAATAGTAGCATAAGGAAAAGTAGCAGTGTTATTAGTGTTAGTAGTGACATGCATATATTACCTTTTTGTCAATTGATCTTCCCCTTTAAGTATTCTCCGAAAGTTTTAACTTACTACCCAAATCAGTTCTTGATATACGCCCTTTTGAAAACCTGCATGCGCATAGTGTGTTTTGATTTAGTTCAAATTCCCCCCCAATATTCTGTCAAATTTTCACCTTCATACATGTAACCTTAATTGTACTAGCATCATAATAGTAGTGGTAGTAGTAGGAACAATAGTAGCAGTACTAGTGTAAAGTCATTAGTAGCAGCAGTAGTAGCAGCAGTATTAATAGCATTAGTAACAGGTAAATTTTGCCTTTTGGTCAACTGAACATCCCACTCGTGATGCCCCTGAAGTTTCCTCTTGATATGATAAGTCGTTCCAAAAATATTGCTGATACATCCGTATCAGCAATCTGTAAACATATATTACGTTTTGATTTATTTCAACTTTCCCCTCAGTGTTTCCTCAGATTTTTTTTCAATATCCTCAGCCTTAGTAGTACTCGCTACAGAAGTAGTAGTTTTAGTGATAGTAGTGGTCGTAGCAATAATGGTTGTGGTAGCAGTAGAAGCAGCAGTAGTTGTAGTCGTAGTAGCGTGCAACTATTGCCTTTTTTTGTCAATTGATCATCTCCCTTATCATTTCCTGAAAATTCTAAATTAATATACCCAGTCATTCCTCAGTTACACCATTTTGATAACCCATATACACATAACATGTTATGATTTAGTTCAACACTCCCCTCAACATTCCCTGTAAGACTCATCTTAATGCCCTTCGTATTTTGGGAAAGTAGAATTCAAACATGCATACCTTTTCTCAATAAAATATATAAAACATTTCATAACTTACAACCCTTGCCCTGAGGTTCGGAAGGGGGCCGGGTTGACATCCCCAAACGCAAAATTGCTGAACCTTTCAACAATGCTGAAAATAATTGATATTTCAAGACTTTGTTTGGATGTTTGTTATGGGAAATAACGAGCCGGGGGGCGGGTGGGGGTTTTTTGTCAAATCACTTTGACTCTTATAAAGGGCACTATAACTTCCAATTTAAAATCAAATGAGACCCCTACGAATAAAATACGACCACCCATTCCATAAAAACCTTATATGCCCCCAAGGTATAACTTAAAGCCCTTGCCCCAGGGACGGGGCTCATTTTATTTGGAATTGGAAGTTATAGTGCCCTTTTTAAGAGTCGAAAGTGATTTGAGAGCAGCCCCCCACGCTCATCAGTTCGCCAAAGACGTCCAGTCAAAATTTGGAGACAGTACATTTGTTCATTGTAGTTGAAGGGTCTGGAAATTATGTCTTTGATAAAGACACGCCTGCCTCCAAAGCTCTCAGGGCAAGGGTTGTAAGTTATGCCCCTGGGGCATATAAGGTTCTTATAGAAAAGGTGGTTGTATATGCTTCGGAGGGGACTCATTGGAGTGGTAATCTGAATTTCTAGTGCCCTTTCTAAGAGTCAAAGTGATCAGAGGGCAGCTACCCTGCCCCCCAACACGTCGTATTTTCCCAAAATACACCGTATAAAAATTTCAAGATAGTCATTTTATTCAAAATAGTTCAAAGATCATATAACAGGACTTTTAAGGTCGATACAACCACCAGAGCTTGGGGGCGAGGGTTGTAAGTTATGCTGCGGGGCATTTACGGTTTTTGTGGAAGGGATAGTTGTTTAACTTTAGAAGAGGCTCATTCGGTTGAAAATTGGAAGTTCTATTTCCTTTTTAAGCGTCAAAAGTGACAAAGGACATTTAGCCCCCCCCCCCCCTCCCTGGCAATCCCTTTTTTCACCAGACTCATCTGATTGAAATTATGAGATAGTGATTTTCTTCAAAATACTCCAAAGAACATAAAATAATGCCTCTAGGGTTGACACAACCCCCCAGTGCCCTTGGGATAGGGTTGTAAGTTATGCCATGAGGGCATATAGGGTTTCTCTGAAATGGGCGGTCGTATAACTTCAAATAGGGATAATTTGATTTGAAATTGGAAGTTATAGTGCCCTTTTGAAGAGTTAGAGTGATTTGAGGATGAATGACTGTGGTCGCCCGCAAGATGGCTTAATAAATGACCTGAGACTCCATACAAAACGAAAATTCAGTCACATTTTTCTGAAAATTCAGAAAAATGTGATCAGTATTGCTGAAGATCTCTACAAACTCTGGAAGTATAGCAAGCCTGCCAATGCCCAGAGTACCAGAGTGTCTGAAAAAAGACGGGTTGAATATTTCAAGAGCGAGTTCACCCAACAAACCATAGGGGGACAGATAGACCTTATCCTTTCAAATAAGGTGCCATCTTACCTGTCTGTATGGCCAAGTTTTGTTCACTCTTTAGTTCCGAAATTAAAGAAAAAAAATTCTTCTGGTGTTGATTCTATTTCACCAATGCACCTACAACTTGCAGATAATCGAGTTTTAATTAATTAATTGATCAATTATTTAAACTTAATTGAAATTAATAATTTAATTGAATTGAAGTTAATTCAGAAAATGGTTATCTAAATTTAATTGAGCAAAATCTAACTCTACTGTTTCAGACGATCAAGTTCTGCGGTGGGGTCCCTAAGCAATTTTGTGCCGGACAAAGAACTTCCATCATTGAAAAAGGGGCAAAAATGGCGCTTCCATGTGCAGTTCTTATCGCGGGGCTTGTACCAAGGAACATGTTTTTGTGCATTAGGTTTCACCGGACCCAAGGCCTTATGATTGTAAGTTTAAAACCAATCATGGCTAATAAGGTTATAGCCCATTCCCAGTCCCCCTAAAAGTTGCTTGCTTCGATAAATGTGCGTTTTTATTTTGGCCCAGAAAATAATCCATAACTTTTTTGCGTTAATTGAACGCTCAAGTTTAAACATGCTCTCCCTCCTTTTTCTACTGTACAATTTATCTTTAAACACTTGGAAGTTAGCATAATTTCAAACCTTTCCCCTGGGGCTTAGGAGGTCATTCCTTACCCCAAGACATATTTATGAGGCTTTCCGATTATTTTAAATAAAAAAGTTGTCTTGAATTTTCCATCTGATATTGTGGGGAGTCATGGGAGGGGTGGGTAGAGAAATGGGCACGGAATGAAGCTGATTTCCCTTGAATCACATTTGAGCCTTAGAAAGAGCACTTTCCAATCTTTCTTTTTCAATTGATGAGTCCTCTCCCAAATTCCTTCGATTATCTCTTTCATACGAAGTGGGCGGGGAAAAATTGAAAAGGGGCGACACATGACTCTATATAGGCAACGCTAGTGTTGTATCTGACGTTCCTTTAATTTTTTTCGTCACGCCCACCCTCACCCTTACATATCCCTTCCTGTGTATGGGCCTGATTCCCCTGATCATGGTGGCGCATAGCTTATTTTCGTACATTTATTTACTTTACTTCTCATCTTTGACTTTGATGCGTGCCAGATTGTTAACAAACAGGATAGGGTATTTATGTTGGACAATATTAGCAAAGCTAATGTGACTAGTTTTTACATTTGTTGTCAATGTTATCAGTATTTTTAATTAACAAAAAGCCTTAAGATAAATGCAAACTTGAATTTTTATAGCGTGGTATGACGAAAAAAAGGAAAAAAAGAATACTTGTAGGGCTAATGAGGTCATGTCTATTTTGTAATCCTAAACTGCCTATTTCTAGAGAGTCTAAATTCGTTAGTTGATTATTTAAGTAACGTCTTTCAACAGTGGTCAGATGCGCACGGAGGAATTTTTTCCTGGAAGGAGGAAAAATCAGCCTAAATATCTTTTTTCAAACGCACAAATGATCGAAATGATCACTTACATCTTAAGATTTTACCCTTGTAAAGTCAACTTGAGTTAGAAAAGGAAAACTTTTAAAGACGAGAGAGAATTGTTAGCACCAGATTTGACCAAAACTACAATTGGTAAAGTGTTTACCGGGGACACACGCAGGGTTTTTTCTTGGGAAGGGGGCATCAGAAAGAGCGATGGGAAATTCAACAAATTAGCACAACAATTGACATATATCAATTGTTATTGTGTCTAATAGAGACTCTTGAAAAAAATATTAGATTTGGTTAAGATTCGGGTCTGCATTGTACCCCAGTATTCACCAGGGGCAAATCTACAGTATTTTTATTGGGGGGGGGGCAAGCGAGGTCCGTATCCGGACAGTTAAGGGGCATGCACTATAAAAAAATTTCTTCAAATTATTGGGGGGGCATCTGCCTCCCAATTGCCCCTCTCCAAACGGCGCCCCTGGTATTCACTGCATTTTCAGACAGTTACATCTACCGGCTTACAAAAAATCCCATCTGTAACTTAAGAAGAAGTAGTATATTGTTTATAACAATCTTTTCATAATCATCGGTTTCCTCCTTTAATTTATTTTCTTTACCCTTTTATTTCACTTTTGGTTTGGTTTCTCCCTGTGCTTTCAGCAGTTTATGCGGCTTGTAATGTATTTTAAAAACTTGGAAATTGGGTCCGACTTCTACTTTTTTTTCTTGTTAGTTATTACCATAATTTATGCTGAGAAGAAATTGTTATGGTCAATGTCAAGAAAAAAAAACGAATTGGAAAAAATTTGAACCCGTGGTAAAAATACTTCTAAACTTTTAAGTGTAAAAGTAAATATTAGGCATATCTCTCTGTCTACCTATCTCTGTGTTTCTGTCTGTCTGTCTCTCTTTCTCCTGCTCTCTTTCTTGTTCTCTCTCTCTCTCTCTTCTCTCTCTCTCTCTCTCTCTCTCTCTCTCTCTCTCTCTCTCTCTCTCTCTCTCTCTCTCTCTCTCTCTCTCTCTCTCTCTCTCTCTCTCTCTCTCTCTCTCTCTCTCTCTCTCTCTCTCTCTCTCTCTCTCTATCTCTCTCTCTCTCTGCAGCTATAATACATTATCAAAGGTTTATTGTTAATTATATTTTGTCAGTAGTTTAGCAAAATTGTCATAATTTCTCATTACCCCTGTATACCCTCGGGAACAGGGAGGGAAGTTCCTCCTGAAAAAATGTGGGCAAGAAACACCTTTTAGTTGTGATATTTGCTGTCGATGACCAATCATGGACTACTGAATTTTTAGCAGATGTTCGGCTGGGCAGTAATAACTCTTACGACTCATGTCTGCGTGCTATTTTACAGGGTTCTAGCTTCTTAACCCCTCCCATCCACGGAAAATACGCCCTGGAAAATACCCACCTTTCCTTGAAAATACCCCTCCCGCGGCTGGCTGGTCTCCAATCACTTTCGACTTATAAAAAAAGGACTAGAACTCTCAGTTTCTTATGCAATGAGCATCCTACGAAGTTTCTGCGACCATGACGCGGAGGTGGGGATGAGGAAAGGGCAGTCCTCCTCCTATACGAAACAAATTTTGCTCATTTTAAAGTTTACTGTTACTCTTTACTTTCATAATGACGTAGACCAAAAATTACTTCACATTCATAATAACAGCATAGACCAGCCTAGACCACGGAGGGAGATCCCTCAAAGGGTGTATTTTAATGCCAAAACATCCCAACTCCCATTGAGCTTTCAGATAAATACAAAATTAGTTCTAAGGGAGAGACGATGGGAGGGTTGAGACAGAAACTGATATAAAATCCCCTGGGCCATACCCAGGACTTTTTGGGGTAGTTCCATAAATAACTTTAAAAGACGCATCAAAAATGTGAAATTGATATTTAAACTCTCTTGAATTCTGGGAAATTCAAACCCCCAAATTCTCAAAGCAGTGAAGTCTTTGCTACCCACTGTTTTAGGTATACTTGCTAAATATTTTGGTTTTATCTTCCGTAAAAATTCATAAAAAACATTCCCCCCTCATATTTTTGTATATCGACATCCCTATTTTCCTCCATCGCACCATATTTAAACATGTGCTTCAACCAACTCTCAAGTAATCGATAGAAAATAAGCAACTTAATATAGGTCTACTTACTTTTTTTTCTCATACATCGCATGACAGAGAACCTTGACTGTAACCATGTTTACAAGTTTAAAAGTCTGAAATTCCAGATACTTCAAAAATAAGTAGAAATAACTCATACATTTTATTAGGAGTTTTGGCTTATCCCTAGCTTTTAGCGAAAAAGGATGTCTTGGGGATTCAATCCCAACCTTTTCAAAAAAAGGAAGTCTTTTCTTGGACTTGCAATAAAGAATGCAAAAACAATATTTTAATTGAGAACGTCGGACAACTAATCCATCTGAACGAGTTAGTGCGAAACAGATGCAAGTTAGGCTTCATGTGAAATAGAAATCTCTCTCTGCAGTGGCATCAATTCACGAAAATGTACGAGTGAGGGGAGGGGGATGATTTTACAGAAGAAATATTTTTTTTCAAAATTTAGTTAGTGCATTTCGTTTTTCCATTTTCTTTCGATGAAAATACCAAAAAAAGGTATTTTCAAAATCGAGAGCGAAAATTGCCCCCCGCCACCCTTCCCAATATGAGCCCCTGTCACTGGGGTCTGTTCCACATGTAATAAGTAAGGGAAACTAATAAACAGAAATACAAATTCTAGAATAAGATCTAATGCAGCAATTGTAAGCTTGCAAGCACATATTTCAAATAGTTTATTGGACTAAAGAAAAAAAAACTCATTTTATATCGTAGCTTTTCAGTTTTATCATAACCGGACTACAGAGTAGAGAAGCTATATCAATTTCATTACTGCTGTGTCACGATACACGTTAACACTTGCTGTCCTACAGAGTCTGGAATAATTTAGGTCGCGTCCTTGCATCCGTCCCTTGGATATCTTCCATTGCTGCTAATCTTTTTGTAACTTGCTCCGGGAGCCAATTATTTTATGTGAAGACAGGTGTCTGGGATGACTGTCATAAGCTTGGGAAAGAACAAAAAAATTGATACTTGTGTTTTAGGCCTAGGAAGGGAGTTATGGGGACTTGAGCCCTGCTCGAACTCATACTTGAATTATTTTTTTTCGAAGTTGAGGTAGTTCATGGCGTATATTTTCACACACAAAAAAAAATTCTTATAGGCAGGGAAGACGTAGAGAGTTCCATCTGAAAATGTTTTCTAAGGCACTAACTTGAGCTTTAGATCTATCATTGGAAGTTTAAATAAATATTGTTGTTGAGGTGGAAAAAATTCTTTGAAAGAAACTCAAAAATTCTTGTAAATTCTCAAAAATTCTTGGATACGGCAGGGCCGTATCCAGGATTTTGAGGGGCGGGGGAGGGTTACAAAACACGCCAAACATTGTTTATATTCATTTTTGTTACGTTTTTATGAGTCGAACAAATACTTCAGGGGGGAGGGTTGAACCCCTTAAACCCCCTCTCCTGGATATGGCCTTGGATGGAGGGCTCATAAAACTATACAAATTGTAGGAAGATTACCGGCAATTTGTTCGGAATTCATAAAAATCATTATATTTTGGTGCATGGTTAGCCCCCCCCCCCTCCCCTGTATGTTTTTGGCGCGCACAGAGGCTAGGGATCGATATATATGCAAGCATATCCAATGGAGCCCTTGCATTGCTCATTCCTATATTTACCAATGCATGTCTTTGTCTTTAAGTATAAATCAAGTGCCGTTTAATGTCTACTATTTTCGTTTACTTTAGAGGGCAGTTACATTTACTGAAGAAAAATGGCCACTGAAAAAAATTCTTGTCTGGTCCAAGTGAAAAAAATCTTGTTATGCTTATTATTATTATTAGTCTATCAAATAGTAAACGTTCTTTTAAGATAGCAGTATTTTACAATGTACATGGGTGATTTTTAAATTAATTTAAAAAATTGTCTTACTAAAAAAGTCTTTCAAAGAAAGGCAAAGAGCTACATTAAAGCCTAAAACGAGCAGAAATAAAGCCACACAGTAACTAAAACTTAAAACGAGCAGAAATTACAATGATTAAATCAATGAGACTAAGAAAAGAACAGAAATTAAAAGGGATAATGATATCAAACATAAAGATAACGGATACGGCCATAGATAAAGGAACAAATATAGGGCCAGAAGGGGGAGGGTGTTAAATAGTTTCTTTCCTAAAAAAAAAACTAAAAATGAATGCTCCAAAGGGGCATTTTTTCCCCGTGGAAGAAAATATTGTACGGTGAAGTCACCAGACAAATCTAAAGGCACCATTTGAACCCTGTGTTATCGAAATATCATGTCTGCACTACACCGGCAAAGCCTTGGAAGATTGAGTTGAAACTTTCAGGTAGTGTTGGACTGGGATAAAGGGACTTCAAATCTTATGCTTGTAGATAGGGTGAGAAGGGGTAAGAAATTTTCCCCCTAAGCCTTAGCGTTTTGCATTATGAGTCCTTGTGGGATATTTTTATCACGGTGAAGTAGCAAGGAAAATCGACGAAATTATATGCATCCAGGCTATCAGAATAGCGTATTTATAATTTCTCGGGAAAAACTTGGTGGATCAACCTGAAAATTTCAGGGAGTTTTAGGGGAGGAGAGAGGGCAAGAGTATTTTAGATTTTGTTTTCTGGGGGAGGTGGAGGGATGACACAATATTTTGTCTCAAAATATCGGTTCGTCCGAAGAAGGACTATATACTTTTTCTTAAACACTTGTAAAATGTATTTGCTTGTCAGTGAGTCAAAAGGGACCCCATATTCAAAGGAAAGGTTTTAAAAATGTAATTTCGTTCACCCAAAATGTACCGAAAACTTCGTTCAGTCGGTCATAGCTCAAAATTTTCTTTCCGGCCTTGACCGAAAAATTTTTGGTCGTTGGGAGTAAAAGAATAAAAGATTCGAGATGCCAAGAAGTGACTTAGAACGTTCATCGTTGACTTAGAACGTTCAGAAACCTAAGTAGGAATTTACTTGACAGGGTGAGGGGATTTGTTGAGATTATATGCAGAATGTAGGAAAATATGGGGAAAGGGCATAAAATTTCTGATGAAGTCCCCAGGCTCATACCTTCTGTATGTGTTTGATTATTATCTATTAAGTCATAAAATATTTGAGAAAACTCCCTATTATGTCATTGCTTGAAATCATCTAATCTTCATAGTTCATAGGCATTAGTGTAGACTGCAAAACCTTTCAAGTAAAGCCTATTTTTACTTGGCAGGATTGGAACACCATATCAATTTTTGTAGAGACTGCAGGAGATCCAATAAATTTCTTCAGAAGAGGCGCTACTACACAGAGACATTATTCTTCATCCGGGTTGCAGCGGTAGCTAGCAACCTAGTAAGAGACGATCACATCCCATATTAAGAAATACAAAAACCCATAACTCCTAAAACCAACGTCAGATCAAAAAAGAAGTACACTATTAGAACCATCTTGTCCAATACCCCAATATAGGAGACTAACGGTCCCTTAGCTTGAATGACAAGGAAGATCTATCGCCTCGAAAAACAAGAAACCTTGTTTGAACTACGATATTCTGCACATACGGCATCTTTTTTTTCTTTGTCTCCTCAGCTAGCAGGACACTGGAACATCATAGGGAGCTGTTTAATATCTCATTTTAATGGAAATTGCTACATCTAATGCCTTTTGTAATTAAAAAAAAGTTTTTTTTGAAATAGAATCAAGTTTTTACGAAAAACTGTATTTTTGTGCAATACTGTAGTAGCACAGCATCTTACATACGAAGATTAAAATAGGATTTCTAATAGCATTATAAAAAGCAAGTAGATATAGTTGTATTAAATGCAGCAATTCCTTTAGGGTTTTAACAAAAAACCTGATTTGTCAATTGAAAATAGACTAATTCATGAAAGTTTTAAATAAAATAATTTTATTTCATCTCTCAGTTCAAAGTTATAAGCGTCTTCTGTAACCAACCTTGTTTTGGCTTATAGGTAGCGCAATTGCGCTGTTGCGCTGCCTAAGTAAAGAACGATGCTGGCACAATGTATTTTTTTTCTTTTAGACCCAGGCACTTCGTATCGAAGGAGTTGTCACAGAGACTTGGAAAAGGGCTAATCCGATTGGAAATTGGAATCGCTAGTGCCCTTTTTAATAGTCGAAGGCAACTAGGCAACTAATGATTGGAAGGCAACTAATGCTCCTTCCACGCCCACCATTTCTCCAAACAAATTCAATCAAAATTTTTAGATAGCCATTTTGTTCAGCGTAGTTGATTTCCAGATAGAAATTATGTTTATAAGAAGGACACTACCCCACAAACCCTCAGGGCAAGGGTTGTAAGTTATGCCCTGGGGGCATATAAGGTTTTTATAGAAAGCTTTGTCGAAAAAAACTTTAAAAAGGGCTCATTTGATTGGAAATTCAAAGGGCTAGTGCCCTTTTTAATAATTGAAAGTGATTGGAGGGTAACTAACCCCCTCTCACACCCACCTTTTCTCAAAACTCACCCAATCAAAATTTTGAGATAGCCATTTTATTCAACGTAGTTGAAAGTTCTCGAAATTAGGTCTTTGAGAATTGACCCCCCCCCCCCACAGTCCTTAGGGCAAGGGTTAAAAGTTATGCTCTGGGGGCATATAAGATTTTCATAGAAAGCGTTGTCGTAGAAACTTCAAAAAGGGCTCATTTGATTGGAAATTGGCATGGCTAGTGCCCTTCCACGCCCACCATTTATCCAAAAACATCCAATCAAAAGTTTGAGATAGCCATTTTGTTCAAAGTAGTTGAAAGGTCCCCAAATTATATCTGGGAGGATGACACTCCCCCAACAACCCTCAGGGTAAGAATTTTAAGTTATGCCCTGGGGGCATATAAGGTTTTTATTGGAAGCTTTGTCGTAGAAACTTGAAAAAGGGCTCATTCGATTGAAAATTCAAAGGGCTAGTGCTCTTTTTAATAGTCAAAAATGATTGAAGGGCAACTAACCCCCCTCTCACGCCGACCTTTACCCCAAACACATCCAATCAAAATTTTTAGATAGCCATTCAACGTAGTTAAAAAATTCAGAAATTAGGTCTTTGAGGATGATAACCCTTCAGAGCCCTTAGAACAAGGGTTGTAAGTTATGCCCTGGGGGCATATAAGGTTTTCATAGACAGTGACGTTGTAGAAACTTCAAAAAGGGCTCATTCTATTGGAAATTAGGAGGGCTTGTGCTCTATTTAATAGTAGAAAGTGATTGGAGGATAACTAACACCCCTCTCGCGCCCATCATTTCCCCAAACACATCCAATCAAAATTTTGAGATAGACATTTTGATCCAGGTAGTTAAAAATTCCCGAAATTACGTTTTTGGGGATGACACTCCCCGCACAGCCCTCGGGGCAAGGGTTGTAAGTTATGCCCTGGGGCGTATAAGTTTTTTTCTTATAGAAAACGTTGTCGTTTAAACCTCAAAAAGGATTCATTCGATTGGAAGTTGAAACAGCTAGTGCCCTTTTTAATAGTCGAAAGTGATTGGAGGGCAAGCAACCCTCGTGTCACGGCCACCATTTACCCAAACACATCCAATTAAAATTTTGAGATAACCATTTTGTTCAACGTAGTTGAAAAGTCCGGAAATTATGTCTTTGAGGATCACAGCCCCCTCACAGCCATCAGGGAAAGGGTTGTAAGTTATGCCTAGGGGCATATAACGTTTTTTTTTATAGAAAGCGTTGCAGTAGAAACTTCAAAAAGGGCTCATTCGATGGAAAATTGAAAGGCCTGGTGCCCTTTCAATAGTCGGAAGTGATTGGAGGGCAACTAACCCACCTCTCACGCCCACCATTTCCCCAAACACATCCATTGAAAAGTTTGAGATGGCAATTTTGTTCAACGTAGTTGAAACTTCTGGAAATTAGGTCTTTGAGGATGACAACCCCCCCCCCCAGCCCTCGGGGTAAGGGTATCTAACCCCCCTCTCACGCCCGTTATTCCTCCAAACACATCCGATCAAAATTTTCAGATAGCCATTTTGTTCAACGTAGCAAAAAGTTCCGGAAATTTGGTATTTGAGAATGACAACCCCCCCCAGCCCTCAGGGTAAGGGTTGTAAGTTATGCCCTAGGGGTATATAAGGTTTTTATTGGAAGTGTTGTCGTAGAAACTTCAAAAGGGCTCATTCGATTGGAAATTGATGCCTTTTTTAGTAGTCGAAAGTGATTGGAGAGTAACTAACGCCCCTCTCATGCCCACCGTTTCCCCAAACACATCCAATCGAAATTTTGAGATAGCTGTTTTGTTTAACGTAGCTGAAAGCTCTAGGAATTAGGTCTTTGAGGATGACAACCCCCTCACAGCCCTCAAGGCAAGGGTTGTAATTTATGCCCTGGGGGCATATAAGGTGTTTATAGAAAGTGGTATCGTAGAAACTCAAAAAGGGCTCCTTTGATTGGAAATTGAAAGGGCTATTGCCCTTTTTGATAGCCGAAAGTCATTGAAAGCTTGACATTTTTATAGTAAAGATCGATGTGGGAACAATGTATTTTTTCTTTTTCTTTTTTTTTAGACCAGGGCACTTCGTATCGAAGGAGTTGTCGTAGGAACTTCAAAAAGGGCTCATTCGATTGGAAATAAAAAGAGCTAATGCCCTTTTTAATAGTCAAAAGTGATTGGAGGGCAACTAATCACCCTCCCACGCCCACCCTCCCATTTTCCCATTATGTTTAAAAAGTAAATGATGCCTTAAGATTAAATCAAAATGCACTGTGTTAATGCTAATTCCCAATAAGGCATCTCAGCAGTGTCCCAGGAACGACTGAGGGCATTAAGTTCAATCTTTCGGGGCTACTTCTGTCCTTAAAATTTAACCAAATCAAAATAGCTTAAGTGTATCCAAGCTATCAAAGAAAGTAAACAGATTTTTTTTGCGAATGGAATCAAGTTTTCTATTTCAGGTCAACTAGAGGAGGTATGAAATCAAATTAAACGCTACTATTTGTGTCCAGATTTTGAAAAGGGTGTATGTTGTTAAAAATTGCTGAAAATGTTTCTCCAGCATACAAAAAGCAGGCCAAACTATAAAATCTTAAAAAAAAAAAAAAGATTAAAGTATTATTTTCTTTTTCCTTGAAAAGACCATGTCAAGATGAAACGAACAGAAATTAATTAAAAAAAACTTTTTCCGCAAAATAAGTTTTTCAAAGAAAAGTAAAGAAGTTCATTAAACCAAAAATGAGCAAAAATAAAATCAAATAATCTACGAAGCGTGAAATTACCACAAATCAGCATCGATAAATAAATGAAACCCAGAACGAACAGAAATTACAATAAATAACCAAGTCAAACTTAAAACGAGCAGAAATTAAAATGAGTAGGGCTCAAAACCCCTATGCCTTCCCAAGGCCAGAACATGTTTTGCACGTTATTGAAAAAATACAAATGAATGTGCATTGTCAGTTTATTATACATATACTGATATTTAGTAATCAAAATGTTAATATTATTTGATTTATTAAAGTTATTAAATAAAAAAAACAAGTTTTTTAAACTGAAAGTAAGGAGCAGCATTAAAACTTAAAACGAACAGAAATTATTCTGTATATGAAAGAGACTGTCCCCTCCTCAACGCTTCGCTCTTTACGCTAAAGTTTTTTATTGTTTTAAAAAATAAAGTTGTGAGACAGAGTCAAACTTTAGCGTAAAGAGCGAGGCGTTGAGGAGGGGACAGTCTCTTTCATATACAGAATAATTTCTGTTCGTTTTAAGTTTTAATGTCGCTCCTTACTTTCAGTTTAAAAAACTTGTTTTTTTTATTTAATTTTTGAACGTTTTTGAATAAATGCAGGTTTTGATCTTGGCTCACCGTACATGAATAATTAAAACAAAATTTTCATATTAATTTACTTTTATTTAGTTAAATGGCTTTCTCGAAACTTGTTTAATTTTATTTACGAACGTTTTTATTAGTAATAAATATACGTAACTTACGAATTAACTTACGTAACGAACTTCTATATTCATATATTTTTAATACATTTATTAGGGGGTTCGCCCCCTAGTCAATACCTTGCTCTTTAAGCGAATGTTCAAATTTTGTTCCAATTCTTTAGAAATGACCGCTTAATCACAAAGGCCGTTAATTAGAATAAATAGCTCTTATGAAAGTACTAAAAAATCTTTGGCTTAAAGAGCGAGGCATTGACTACGGGGTGAACCCAATTATATATGTAATATTTTCTGTTCGTTTAAAGTTTCGACGTTGCTGCTGTTGCAGTTGAAATACTTGCTTTTTTATATTAAATTTATGATCTTTTTTTAAATAATGCTGGGAAGTCCGGCGTCCCCTTCATAGCAATGTCCCTTCCCACATGAAAACTTCCTTCATGGAAAGATCCTCCCACATAACCCCTGACCCACCCCTCCCCCCCCCCACTACCAGGAAAAATCTCCCCTGAAAACGTCTGTATACTTCCAAATAACCAATACTATATGTTAACATTGGGTAAAGTTCATAACTTTCAGCCCTCCCCCCGGGAAGTTCGGGGGATTAAGTCATCCTAAAAGACATACCTATAATATTTTCGAACATGCTGAACAAAATGGCTATCTCAAAATTTTGATCAGGTGACTTTGGGAAAAAATGAGCGTGGGAGGGGGCCTAGTTGCCCTCCATTTTTTTTGGTCACTTAACAAGGGCACTAGAACTTTCAATTTCCATTCCAATGAGCCCTTCCACGATATTCTAGGACAACTGGTTCGATACGATCACCCCTGGGGAAAAAAAAAAAAAAAAAACAAATAAACACGCACCCGTGATCTTTCTTCTGGCAAAAAATGCAAAATTCCACATTTTTGTAGATGGGAGCTTGAAACCTCTACAGTAGGGTTCTCTGATACGCGGAATATGATGGTGTGATTTTCATTAAGGTTCTATAACTTTTAGGGGGTCTTTCCCCCCTTTTTCGTAAATCAGCCAAATTTTCTCAGGCGCCTAACTTTTGATGGATAGGATTAAACTTGATGAAACTTATATATTTGAAATCAGCATTAAAATTTGATTCTTTTGATGTATCTATTTGTATCAAAATACCGTTTTCTAGAGTTTCGGTTACCATTGAGCCGGGTCGCTCCTTACTTACAGTTCGTTACCACGAACTGTTTGATAAAACTAAAAACATTTATAGTTTTTTCAGTAAAGTGCAACTTATGTCCTGGCCGTGGATATAATTTCAATGCTGTTTTGTGGTAGCTTCACGCTTGGTAGATTGTTTTATTTTGTTTTTGCTCATTTTTGGGTCAATGGAGTTCTTTAATTTTCTTTTGAAAAACCTATTTTGTGGGAAAAGTTTTTTAAATTAATTACTTTAAAAGATATACCGTTTTTGGCCAATCATTATGAATAATACAGTCTTAGAAGGAGCCGTGCTCTACTGACCATACTAAAAAATGAGTTATTCAGAAGTAGGGAAATTTCCTTACCGGTGTCTGGGGATAAAAAGTAAGGATCGACTTGGCCCAATAGTAACCACAACCAAAACAAATAATTTTGATAACAATTAATACATCAAAAGAATTGACTTTTTATGCTAACTCCAAATATATAAAATTTATTAAGCTTAATGTTACCCATCAAAAGCTACGAGTTTGAGAAAATATGCCTGATTTTCGAAAAGGGGGAAAACACCCCTTGAAAGATAAGTGATTTACCAAAAATCAAGCCATCAGATTCAAGATCACAGAGAACCCTACTGTAGTGGAAATCTCTTCCTACAAAACTGTGGAATTTTGTAGTTTTTGCGAGAAAAGAAAATCTCAGATGCTTGTTTTTTTCTTTGTTTGTTTTGTTTTACCCAGGGGCGATTGCATCGAAGCAAATGTCTTAGAGGATCGGAAGAGGGCTCATTGGAATGTGAATTAAAAGCTTTAGTGCCTTTTTTAAGTGGCAAAAAAAGATTGGAGAGAAGGTGTCCCCCTCACAGGTCCCTTTTTTCCCCAAAGATACCCGATCAAAATTTTGAGATATGCATTTGGTCCAACTATTTGAAAGATCCAATAGCTATGCCTTTCGGGATGAAAAGACACCCTACAGCCCCTGGGGAAAGAGCGGTAGGCTATACAATTTGCCCATTGCTTACACATAATATTTGTTAATAGGAAATATACAGAAATTTTAAAAGGGGAAATTTCTAAGGGGGGGGGGAGGGATTTTCCGCGTGGAGAATTTTCCGTAAGAAGGAAAGTTTCCAGGGGAAATCTCCTGGGGACATTTTCCACAGGAGAGTGGGATTTTCTGGCCGGATTTGTCAGAAATTAAATAATAAAAGAAAATAAATTATAAACAGTCAGAAATTAAATAATAAAAAGAACTTTTTTTCAATTGAAAGTAAGGAGCAACATTAAAACTTAAAAAGAAAAGAAATTATACTGTCTATTAGGGGGCTGCCCCTTCCTCATCCCTCACTGTCTACGCTAAAGTTTGAATTTTTGTCCCAATTCTTTACAAACAACTCCTGAAACACAAGGTTCGTTGAACTTGAATGAGAAGTGTTTTGCCAGATCAAAACAAGAGCGTTTTCTCAATCACTCGGACTATCTGTCTTGGCTTTTTCTACAATTAGCCATGTTTTGATGCCTGCAAAATGCTAGATTTTGATCCAAGGAGGAAGGGGTGGTCCCCCTCACATATGGAATATTTTCTATTCGCTTTGAGTTTTCACGTTGCTCCCTACTTTTAGTTGAAAAAAATTGTTTTTATTTAGTTAATAGCGTTTCAAAATGGAGTTTCCGAAACAGTTTGAAAATCTAACAACCATTTGGTTTTGAATATGTTTCAGAAAAAAATATACATAAGAAAATATTTTATTTTAAGAAACATTACAGTTTCTTATAGAAAGTTAATACACCCTGTGTACATTAAAATTTAGTTCCAAAAATAATACTTGGGTTTCAGAGTCCAAAAAAACAAAAGATATTTTAGACGGGTATTCTTTTTTCATCAGAACCATATGTTAGGGGTCACTTTAACAAAATGACGCTAAAAGGATAGGATAAAATTTTATTTTTGAATCTTACCTACTATCAATCATGATTGCCGTGAGAAGAGAAAACTAAAGTACTATTTCTTATCAAAGGAGTAGCCTACGTGCCACTTTACCTCTATCTTAGCCAACAATCCTCAGAGCATATGTCAAAGCTACCTAATTATCAACTTTTACAAAAAGCTTGTTCGATTAAAACAACGCAAGCTCGGATGCTGAGTTAGTAATGAAATTCAAGCAGAGAGAAAATACATAAGAGTAGTTTTGGGATGAGCCAACTGTCTACTTTTTAGCCCCCCTCCTTCTTGGGACAACTTCATAACGAAGTAGCATACAATATTAACTAGCAGTTAATACGTCACAAATTGGATTAAAAGAAAAAAAAGGCCAAGGCTTTATTTTTACAGTAGGATGTAAGGAGTATGTCTTCAAAAAAGATTGTCAATTAGCCAGTATATAATAAAAAATGTGACGGATTTTACATTTTTGTTATTTTCAGTATTTTTCTTTTCTTGAGCATCTGTCTGTCACGGAAAATACAGACGCTAAATCTGTTGTAATCGACCAATGCATTACGCACGTTGAATGATCACGTGCTATCAGATGATATATATTGCGGATATCACTGGTGATTCAGTTCTACAATCAATTTCACAATAGAGTCTTTTCGCACTACAACCTAGAGGTGGCAATTCTTGAAAATTTGGGAGGGGACAAGATGCTTTTTTCTAAGTGTATAATTACCCTCTAGATCCACCCCCCCCCCCCCGCCAACCTCGATCACTACCCTTGTCCCCACCTCTGAACGACACTGTACTAATGAAGGGAAAGAATCAAGAGGTCATGGCGGAAATTGCGGTAGTTGACACAGACGTTGCCTTTTACCGATCCTTTTTTATTCAGACTCTACAAGAAACTTCAAGATACATGGGAAGGCATCGTGACTTCTCATGGCCAACTTCCAAGTTGAAAGGGGGTTATCCATGGCTTGCTCTTGAAAAATGAGCAATATTCCTACTTAGCGGTTTCAGCCTTTATTTTCATGCTTGCGTCCAATCTCAGTTCGCCAAATCCTATGAGTATCTGCTCAACGATTTACTTCGTAGCCGACCAGTGCAAGAAGTGTGATACGACACCAGTTCTGACTTTTGACCAATCAGCGTATTGGAGGCTTGTATGTAAAGAGTCCGCCAAGTGCTCCTGTAAAGAAAACATTCAAGAGTATTTGGACCTTCAATACATTTACGAAGCTCATTGAAATTACTGGGAATGCACTACAAACCTCAGGCCTCTCAGTGACTCTGGAGGATATTTGCTTCTAACACTGTACATCAGATGTTGAGCTCTAGCGCTTATCCTTGTGCAACTAGGGTGATTTGAATAGACAAAATTTTATTACTGTTCGCTGAAATGATGGGCTTAAAACAACTCTGACTAGCATCCTCTTACTCTAGCATCCTAGAGTAAATAGTCCTCAAGTAATTAACACTTTGGCAGCATCACAGAGAGCAGTGAGTCAATATAATAAGAAAATACTCACAAGAATTGGTAAAGAAAATGAGCCTTAAACAGAATCTATTGAACCTGGAGCTCACAGAGCTTCTGACTTGGATTAAAGTTATAGTTTTGAACAGCAGAGTTGCAGCGGTACTGTACTGGTACCGTATATTGACATCTAAACCAGGACTTAGAAAGAAAAATTCCCCCATCCTGAAATGTTTGCTTCCAAAGAATCTTGAATATTAACCGGTAGGAGAGGGTAACGAATAACAATATCCGTGAAAAGACAGGACGGCCACTTGTGAGGGACTTCATAAGACAGCCCACCAATAGAGGTACTTAGGTTATGTATATGGAACAGATAAACGCAGATCCCAATTGCAGCAATACTTTGGCAGTATTGACAGCAACAGGAATCCGGTTGCAGAATTTGACCGTGAAACACCCTCAGGTTGACTTACCACAATGACTCGTGAAACCTCCACATCATCTTTTAGCCTCAGCATGAGGACGCAGCCCCTACGTCAAATTGAAGGAAACAGTAACGGCTCCTTCTTGATACCATGTGTACTTCTAACCTGAAAACACAGGTGGAACTAAAACATACCCATAAGGTGTATACAATCTTTGGGGAGCTTCATATAAAGCATTAAATACTCTAAATGTAATTCTTAAACACACTTGCAAGTAGGAATGGATAAGGTAAGAGTTCCACACGGATCAACCGAGGTCTCTCTAATTTGAAATGAACATTCTATAACACTTGAAAATCTGTGTGACCACAAAATATACTTTTGAATAAACGAGACTTATCATTGGTAAACTTATCATTGAAAAGTTTTTTACATCAACACTTAAAAACAATTTTCTTATTAATCGTAAATAATTTCTTAGACCACACCGTCTTTCCATTTATAATTAAAATGAAATGAAAAAAATTGAAAACAAATTATACTTTTGACAAGACAGTGAACTTTTTGCGGTCCTATTAAAATTTTTACCTATCTTCAAAATTTGTTTCTTTTAATTATTTATCATATAGGGGATAAATAATTTTCAATTGGCCACAATCTAGCTCTTGAGAGCTCCATAGGTTTTCTCTTTGTTTGCTATGGTAAGCCATTGAATGTAGGCTGAACATGAGAATTAATTTCTTACAAATAAACAAAAAACAAATCGTGCACACCCACAGAACCTTTTAAACTAAACATTTATAATAGGTTACAATAAGGGCTTGTGAACGGGATTTAAGAATTGGAATCGGTTAATGAACGCCAAAACTTGCAAAATCAATGGCAATGAGCGCGGGTAAAATCCCAAATACAAAATTTGAAAAAGCAAAGAGTTGAGGTAATTAATTTGTTACAAAACTCTTATTTTGACTCAAAATTACGTAGTATCAATCAACTAGCAGTTTATAAACTGAGTTTATATTTAAAGGTATCAGTTTACGACGATTCAGAATGGCCGGCATTACGTTTTGACCCAGAAATAAACGATTGGGTGTTTTACTCCCTCAGAAGAGGTAAGCTCAATCTATTATCTATGTTCATTCGTCTCACCCGCTAATGTTCCCAGGGCACTCAAGGGAGAGATATCATTTAAGATTCAAAATTGGCAAGCTTTTTTTACTAAAAGAAAAGGATTCGCCACAAATGCTTAATTTGTCCCGTGATAAAAAGGGTTGAAATAGAAATAAGAATATGTCAACACACCTTTTTTTTTCTTTTTCTTTTCTGCAATTGCAGCGATTTTTGATAAAATTTTTACTTAAAATTCATATTTTCTGTATTTATCGGATTTTTGAAATTATGATACCATTGTCTAAATACATAACAAACAATGCATCACCACTGATTCACCACCACAGTTTATAGAACTGTGTTCACCACTGTCTAAAAACATAAAATTATCTATAATCGTGGTAACGAACTGTAAGGAAGAAGCGACTCGGCACAAAAGTAACCAATATTGCACAATTTTGACAACATTAGATACATAAAAAGAATGGCATTTTTAGGCTGATTCCACATATATATTTTTGAAAAAGGGGGGAAGCAACCCCATAAAGTCAAGGAACCTTAATGAAAATCAGACCGTCAACTTCAGAATATTAGAGATCCGTAGGCCTACCGTAGAGGTTTTAAGCTCCCATGTGCTGAAATGTGGAATGTTCTATTTTTGCCAGACAACATATAATAAAACACGTGTTTATTTGTTCGTTTGTTTTTGTTTTTCCAAGGGATAATTGTATCGAACCAATGGTCCTAGAAAATCGGGAGAGGGCAAATTCGAACGGAAGTTAAAAGTTCTAGTGTTCTTTTTAAGTGACCAAAAAGATCGGAGGGCAACTAGTTGCCCTCCGTGAAGGGGAGACTAGTCTCCCCTTCACGCCGCTTTTTCCCCAAAGTCATCTGGTCAAAATTTTGAGACAGCTATCTTGTTTAACATAGTTGAAAGATAAAAACAACTATGTCTCTGGGAATCACCTGACCCTAACAGCCCCTGGGGAAAGAGTTGTAAGTTGTGAAATTTGCCCACTGTTTACATATAGTATTTTTTATTGGGACATTTGATATACAGACATTTTTTGGGAGATTTTTCATGGGGATATTTTCCACAGGGCTAATTTTTTGTCAGGAGGGAAGTTTCCAAGGTAAATTTTACATGGGGGGAACTTGCCATATTTCTTACACAAAATTCCTTTTATTTGTCTTACTTTCTCATTGGCAACTCAATTTTACATGTGAATATGTTCCGGGGAATTTTCCTGGCGAAATTCTCAGCGGGGCTGGTATTGCCTGGAGAATTTTCCATGGGGGGGGGAATTTTCCTGGAGAAAATCTCTATTGGGGAGTTTTTCTGTAGTAAAAACTGCCATTTTAAGGTGGGAATTTCCGGGAGAAATTTTCCAAAGAGGGGTAATTCCCGGCATGATTTGAAAAACGACAAGGAATTAAATAGAAAGCTAATCTTTTTAAAATGAAATTAGGCTAAAAATAATTTTTCAGGTAAAATTGTCCGCGGAAAATTTTCCCAGAGGTAGGAGGGAATTTCAGCGAGGATGGAATTTTTAGGGGGAATTTTCTGGTGGTATTTTACGCGGTATGAGTGTTCCATGGATGAATGTTACGTGGGGGGGGGGCTTTTCTGTGGAGGGGAGCAGATTTCCCGGGATTATTTGAAAAACGATCAAAAATTGAATACAAAAAAAAGTTTTTTAACTTAATGTTAGGAGAAACATTTTTTTTTTTTTTAAGAGAGAGAGAGAGATTTATTCTAAACAAACAAACAATTTAACATAAGTTTAGTGGCCACCCCAAGAAGTAAAAACTTGTCCAAGGGGGTGGCAAAAATACACTAACATAACAAAACAATAAAAAAAAACGAAAAAAATAATAACCTATCTATATCACAGTCCCCAAACAGCACCACAAACCTTAAACCTTAACATTTTCATTAAATTTGCAATCATATTCATAATCATCATCACCCCCAGGAGCCATAAAAATTTACCAATATCAATATTAAAAAAAAAAAAAAAAAAAAAAAAAAAAAAACCTAAAATTCATACTTACTAAAAAGCATCCCTTTAATTACTATCTTAAACGAAGAAATATCACCTATATTTTTTGTATTTTGATCAAGATGGTTCCAACTTCTGATCCCCCTGTGAAGCAAAGAAAACATCGATCGGGCCGAAACTACCAGTGGAATATTAATCTCTGCAGATGACCTAGTATCATAATCATGGACAGAAGATCTCAGGTTAGCCAAGTTATCAAAACACGGGAGGTTTATACCCCTCTGAATCCTAAAAATGAATAGAAGTGTATACAACTCCCTTAATCCAGAAGCTGGCAGTATCTTTACACGCTCATACACGTTTCGTACCGAATCCCGGGGTTGTAGGCCATCTAACAGCCGAACAGCGTTGTTTTGTAGAACTCGTATTGGCCGAGCAATAGAAGGAAATGTTCCAAGCCAAACGCTACTACAATACAATATATATGGATGGATAAGGGAATAATAAAGAAGGCGCATAACAAAAGGAGGATAAAAATGCTTAAGTTTTCTCATTATACCCAGGTTACGAGACACGGTTTTACAAACATAATGTACATGGCGCTTGAATGATAAAACATCATCAATATAAAACTTAAACGAAAAGAAATTATTCTATATTTGAGGGGCTTTCCCCTCCTCAATACCTTGTTCTTTACGCTAAAGTTTGGCTTTTTTCCCAATTTTATAAGAACCGCTCCTGAAAAATAAGGGTCGTTCAATTAGAATAAGAAGGTTTTTTTTAAACACTAAGAAACTCTATCGTTTGATTTTAAAAAAAAATTATGATTTTTGGAGTCTTTTCATTGGAAAAGGCTTTTTTTCATATTTTCATTGAAAAATTGGAAAAACAACCCAAAGTATACTTTTTGGGTGCCATATGGTTATTTAAGATGGCGTTACCAATTCGGACCTGTGAAAAAAAACGATTAAATACAGAAATTAGCTTTGAAATTTGAAATTAGCCTTAAACAGCTCTCTGTTATGTTCCAGTCCCCGGCACAGCCTTTCCATTCTAGTAACGACACCCAAATTGTAATTTTAGGTTGCCACATTGCTCTTTGTGGTGGCTTTGTAAATGATAAATGTATAAAAAGCGGTTAGATATAAAAAAATAGCTTTTAAATGAGTTCTAAAAAGGTCTGCACGATGTTCCAGTGCCCCACTAGTGACGAAGAAGAATAAACAGAAAAAAAGAAGACACATCAGTTCTATCCATGCAAAAAAAAGTGACTATCCATGATATTCAAGGTGGGGGCTGTAAGTTTTCTATATAGGGTTTCTGACAATGGCAATTTCAACGGTGTACTTTTTGTTGTGTTGCTCCCTCGCAAGTTTCGAGGGTTTTCAGACTCTATTTAAAAATATGGTAAAGATGTTTTTAAATTAATAGTTTACTATTAAGATTAATCGAAATAATACTTACCATTCCTGAACACACCATAAATGACAATTTTTTCTCAACAGAAAGTTTTCTTATAGCCGTATCTTTATAATTTTAGTTACCGTGGGTCATGGTTTGCTCTTTACTAGGTTGCAGCTATGGCTGCAACCATAACAGAATATTTTAGATATGTATCCAGCAATCCTAATAAATAACAACCAAGTGTGGCCCAACTGCCGGGAGGCCACTAAAGGACATAGGAGGCGTCGAGCTCCCTTGTTTTACAGTGGCATGGCTAGGGGGGCCATAGAGCAAAATCATATCCGGTCGCAACATCTGCTGGGGAGCTATTTAGATAAACAAGTGTTTTTTCTTTTCTTTTCTTTTTTTCCTGTCGATCCTTCAGGCGGTTTCGAATGCAAGAATGCCAATAGCATCTTAGGGGATCAATTTGAAATTTTTCCAGAGTGCTGAAGGGGCCCAACAGACTTCAAATTTTTACATGGGAAGAGGGGACAGACGTATATTCAAAGACACTCAGTATACCCAGGTTATCAATATAGCATGTCCGTAATATTTCGGATACAATTCGGAGGATCGAGTTTAAACTTTAAAGTAATATTGGGGGGAAAAAGACTGGATGAGGAGACTTCAAGTTTAATGTTGGGAGGGGGGGGGGCAAAAAATGGAATTCATTTAACAATTCCTGAACTTTAAATTTCTACGGATCCTAGAATCTATTTACGGTTAGGTAGCATGGTGAAGTAAATCCAAAGGATCCTGTGTATTACTAGGCTATCAAAAACAGTGTATTTAAAACATCTCGTAACGGCTACGGGGCTCAAGTTGATACTTCCAGGCAATATTGAGGGGAGGGGATGGAGGTCAAGTGGACCTCAAATTTTAACTCTAATCCGCCTAAAAGTCTGGGCACTATAAGCAATTAAGGGACTAGATTAAATTTCTGGTAAAATAATGATGTGAGTCACCATATACACCCAAGTTATCAAAATAACATATTCGAAATATCACAAGAACAGCTAGGGGGATCAAAATAAAGCTTTTAGCGGGCATTTAGGGCCAGTTGGAATTATAATTTTGGATTTGGGTTGGAAAATATTTTGGAAATCACTGGAGGAATCGATTTGAAAATTTGAAAATGTTGGAGGAAGGAGCGAAGCCCGAAGGTTCGCTGACTTTAAATTTTATATTTAGTGGTAGGCTATTGGAGCCAAAAACTTTGTAAGTTCTTGGCTTGCTTATCTTAACATAACCTTGTCCTTTTCATTGGCAGGCGTGACTATGACGTGGCTCAGGCATTACAGTTAATAATGTTTATACATGACATATATATTTATCAACCTAATTTTTACCTTTTGTGCTTGTTACCTAAAATTTTACTGTCCTAAGATCCGCAATACCATTAAAAGCCTTGGTGATCCGTTAATTTCGTGTCATTTAAGTCCTACGTAATGCGGTTTTATATTATGTACAGTTGGTTGCTCAATCAATCGGACATAGCTGCATGCTGATTCCCTGATATCGATCAGTATACTGATGCTGAGCTGAATACTAATCTATTTTCAAACTTCTGGCAATCAAAAGCAACTGCCGTAAATAATAATGTTTACCATGAAAAAAAGGCATACAATTAAATGCAGGCTAGGAAGCAGGATTGCCACTGATCTGTCTTAATAATATTTGTCAGATCCTCTGAGAATTGTACTTTTTTGGTATGAACAGTATCCTAAATAGGGCTAAAAAAATCAATAAGGCTAAAAGTTTACGACGTTGGTGCTATTACTAACTGACATTATTGTCATTCAAAATTTATTGCTTATTTTAGGAAAAAATTACAGAAAAGAACATTAATCATGTGCCAGTGGCTGTAGTTCACTTTCAAATTTGTTACGCTTGGGTAACACAGACACTCAAATGAATTTAGTAGACTATTATTTAAAATATAGAAAATTAACTGCTCAGGTTTCAGTCATTTTTGTTACCTATCATGTGTCGTACATCTGTCATATTTAGCACAAATAAGTAAGATAAAAAGTATAACAATCCCAGCCAAAGTCGGTTATTTCAATATCTTTATTATTTTTTAAAGATTAAATATTTAAGACTTGTTTAATATCTCAGTCTTCGTTTCGATTACTGTTGTAAGAACAATCACTCCAAACCTGAATTTCCAGAAGATATTTCACTTTCGAGCAGCGGCTACAATCAGTGCGTGGAGGGGTTGAGGGGCTCAATTTTTGGAGATCACCTATCTTTGCTATTTTCATTATACAAGATGGAAAATAAAAATCCTTGCTTGGTTTTGAAAAGCGCCTTGTTTGTATCTTCATTTAAAAAATCAAAAGAAAATCTCCCCTTCCTCCTTATTTATTTATTTTTTTGATTGGCATCATGCTCTATAGAGGAAAGTGACAAATCCTCTTTGCCAAATCCTCAAGGCCCAAGACCAGAATTAAATAGGACAATTAAACCGAAAATTTAGTGGTTCATCAAGAGCCACACTATGAGCACAATGAATAGTAAGACAGTATTGAATATTGTCTTATGATTGAATTAAACAAAAAAAAAAAACAAGTTTTTTTAACTGAAAGTAAGGAGCGACATTAAAACTTAAAACGAACAGAAATTATTCCGTATATGAAAGGGGCTGTCCCCTCCTCAACGCCTCGCTCTTTACGCTAAAGTTTTTTATTGTTTTAAAAAATAAAGTTGTGAGACAGAGTTAAACTTTAGCGTAAAGAGCGAGGCGTTGAGGAGGGGACAGCCCCTTTCATATACGGAATAATTTCTGTTCGTTTTAAGTTTTAATGTCGCTCCTTACTTTCAGTTAAAAAAACTTGTTTTTTTTATTTAATTTCTGATCGTTTTTTAGTTAATGCAGCTTTCATTTTCGCTTACCGTCACTGAATAAGTAAAACAAAATTTGCATATTAATTTTACTTTTCTTGTGCTAAATGGCTTTCCAATAAACCAAAACCAATACTATACAGAAATACCAATACAGAAATGATTCTGTATATGAAAGGGGCTGTCCTCTCCTCAACGCCTCGCTCTTTACGCTAAATTTTTTTATTGTTTAAAAAATAGAGTTGTGAGAAAGTCAAGCTTTAACGTAAAGAGCGAGGCGTTGAGGAGGGGACAGCCCCTTTCATATACGGAATAATTTCTGTTCGTTTTAAGTTTTAACGTCGTTCCTTACTTTCAGTTAAAAAAACATGTTTTTTTATTTAATTTTTGAACGTTTTTGAATTAATACAGGTTTTGATTTTGGCTCACCGTACATGAATAATTACAACAAAATTTTCAAATTAATTTTACTTTTATTAGGTTAAATGGCTTTCTCGAAACTTGTTTAATTTTATTTACGAACGTTTTTATTAGCAATAAATATACGTAACTTACGAATTAACTTACGTAACGAACTTCTATATTCATATATTCTTAATACGTATATTAGGGAATTCGCCCCCTAGTCAATACCTTGCTCTTTAAGCTAAATTTCGAATTTTGTTCTTTAAAAATGACCCTTAATCACAAAGGCCGTTAATTAGAATAAATAGCTCTTATGAAAGTACTAAAACATCTTTGGCTTAAAGAGGGAGGTATTGACTAGGGGGTGAACCCAATCATATACGTAACATTTTCTGTTCGTTTTAAGTTGTGATGTTGCTCCTTACTTTCAGTTGAAAAACTTTTTTTTTAGTTGATTTCTGGTCTTTTTTTTTAAAGAATGCTGGGAAATCTGGCGCCCCCTTCATAGCAATGTACCTTCCCCCATGAAAATTCCTTCATGGAAAGATCCTCCCACATAACCCCCAACCCACCCCCCTCCCCCAATACCAGAAAAAATCCCCCCTGAAAACGTCTTTATACTTCCCAATAACCAATACCACATGTTAACATTGGGTAAAGTTCATAACTTTCAGCCCTCCCCCCGAGGACTTTGGGGAATTAAGTAATCCTTAAATACATAGTTATCATATTTTCGACCCTGCTGAACAAAATGGCTATCTCAAAATTTTGATCGGATGACTTTGGGAAAAAATGTGCGTTGGAGGGGGCCTAGTTGCCCTCCATTTTTTTAGTCACTTAAAAAGGGCGCTAGAACTTTTAATTTCCGTTCCAATGAGCCCACCCACGATATTCTAGGAGCACTGGGTCGATACAATCACCCTGGGAAAAAAAACAAAACAAAAAAACAAATAAACACGCATCCGTGATCTTTCTTCTGGCAAAAAATGCAAAATTCCACATTTTTGTAGATAGGAGCTTGAAACCTCTACAGTAGGGTTCTCTGATACGCTGAATATGATGGTGTGATTTTCATTAAGGTTCTATAACTTTTAGGGGGTCTTTCCCCCTTTTTTTGAAAACCAGCCAAATTTTCTCAGGCACGTAACTTTTGATGGGTAGCACTAAACTTAATGAAAGTTATATATTTGAAATCAGCATTGAAATTTGATTCTTTTGATGTACCTATTGGTATCAAAAACCCGTTTTCTAGAGTTTCGGTTACCATTGAGCCGGGTCGCTCCTTACTTACAGTTCGTTACCACGAACTGTTTGAAAATCATTTTGGATTGGGAAAAAATAGCTCATGATGATATAGCTGAAATTGCAGACCTCAAACCATATTAAACTTTAAAAGATTAGTTTTTCAAATGAATGTAAAGAGCAACATTTCAACAGAGTTGTGAGTATGCCGGAAATGATCGAGCAGCGTATTTTGCTTATTCAGTTGGTGAGAACAACTCTTTATTTGGTTCTCGAAACACACCAAGGGTCACCAGTGCAAAAAACTTGCTAACTCTTTTTCATTGATACTCTCTTCGAGTCTACCGACAATTTACTGATTGTAACTAACCTTCGTTCAATTTCCTGTAAAGAAAAATGGAAGCCCTATAAATAAGTCTCAAATTTTTAATGTACCTTTTTTTTCCTTTGTATATCCCGTTTTCCAATGGCAGAAAGGGTAACCAAAGAGAACAAATCTATCCTATTTGTCCCAGTAAGAATAGTCACCGACTAAGTGTAGAAAGATGACGGTTACCATTGGTGGTGTAGCTTTGGGTACACTTTGTGACCCTAGTAATCATCTTTGTATGAAATTAAATAGTTTTAAAATGTTTTAGGTACTATAGCCCTTTTATTCACGTTTTATTTTGTCGGGAAAGCAAAATAAAAGTCAGTATTTTCAGGAAGATATTTTAGAATATCTTTGCTAGATTTCGGAAGAAAAAAAGGGGGAGGGGTGGGGGCACTCCACATTACTTTTGAATAATTCTTATGTGTGTTGCCTGCCCCCAGAATGATATCTTTCATCTGTACTGACGCAAGTTGTGGGAAACATGTAATCAAAGACTAAACTCAGAAATTATTGGAGTATTAATAGTAAAATCTTTTCTTTTAGAATGCAACAATGCAAAACCACAAATCTAGAATGATATTGCATTGTTGTATTAAGTCTATGCAAAACACATCTAGAATGTGTTTGAACACATTCTAGATGTGAATCAATGTGAATGAACACAAATACAACAATGTAAAACCACAAATCTAGAATGGTGTTGCATTGTTGTATTAAGTATATGCAAAACACATCTGGAATGCGTTTGAACACAATCTAGATGTGAATCAATGTGAATGAACACAAATACAACAATGCAAAACCACAAATCTAGAAAGGTGTTGCATTGTTGTATTAAGTCTATGCAAAACACATCTAGAATGTGTTTGAACACATTCTAGATGTGAATCAATGTGAATGAACACAAATACAACAATGCAAAACCACAAATCTAGAATGGTGTTGCATTGTTGTATTAAGTCTTAGCTTTAATACTGTTAAACTAGCAGTGTATGTAGATTTGATCTTTGCGCTCCTACTCCAAATCTGCCTGAAAATACTGTCAAGAACTGTAATTATGCCATAGGCTCAGGGCTCGCAAAAAAACAAACAACTATTTGTTATATTTCATTGGAAGAATTTATTGTTGAACGAATTTTTAAGAAAACTAAACCACTTGACTTTCAATTATGAAGTCCATTAACGCATTAATTTCCAGCTGCCGATTGAATGTAAAAGGTAAGATTCGGAAACTTTTGCAACTGAGATCTGATGTTACAAACAACGAACTAGATAATCACATCTCCGGAAAAGACGAACCAAGACTTATTATTCAACCAATAATGCAAATTCTTGAAAATGAAGGGGGGAGCAAAAGGAATTTATTAAAATCTAGGTGGTAATTTTGTTGTTTTTTAGTTTTTTTTTTTAATGCAAATACAAAAACAGGCATTTTGCTATGAAAACAACAAAACAATATGCAAAATCTAGGGGGACAGATGCCTTGCCCCGACCAAGACCGAACTGATATATATATATATATATATATATATATATATATATATATATAATATATATATATATATATATATATATATATATTATATATATATATATATATATATATATATATATATATATATATATATATATATATATATATATATATATATATATATATATATATATATATATATATATATAAGCTAAATTTCGTACTTGTTATGTTTTAATAAAGATTTTTTTCATGATTTTATAAGTATCAACTGCTTCGGAGCTCAGAACATGGATTTGCATTTTCTAAAAGTTTTACAAAATTTCTGAGATACTTGCTTATTCATTTGCAATACAAATTTTCACCAGAAATTTTAGACAAGCTACTACTGCAAGCTACTGCTACTTACAGTTCGCTCTGTTGCTAAGCCACCTGTAGCCGACAGCTGCACATACTTCTCTTCCAGCCCAATCTATTCAAAGTTTCATTTTTTACCTCCTCCCATAAAGTTTGAATTTCGTTTAAATCCTAGGCATAAGTCCCTTCTTCCCACCCCATTCAGAAATGATCTGCTTTTCATTTGGCCCCATATTGACGGCCACACTGCACAATCTCTGGCAACTAATGATCATTCATATATGACCTAGCCTTCTTACGTTTTCAATCATTCTAGCTCTAGAAATCAGGATCAAACCGCGTTTTTTTAGTGCTTGCCAAATATTGTCATTTTCGGCCAACCATTTAAGCCCAAATGAAAAGCAGGTCGTCCTCAGGGTTGGGGTGGGAGGATGTCTTAAGGAAAGGTTTAAGGGAAATCGGAACTTCAGGGGAGGCTGTAAAGAGGGAGACTTCGAACAGATTTTGATGAAGATGGAGTGTACGTTGCTGTGTATGCCTCAGGGGGCTTGGTTCCGCAGTAAGTTGTTAGTAGCAGTAGTTATTGCTTTACATAGGGTCATTCAAACAAGTATTCAAGACTACCTTATACTATTCCTTCCTTAGCAATTCTAAGTGCCCACGTTTCAGAAACATACTTGATCACCGCCAGTACTGTGATTTCCAATAGTTTAACCTTACCTTGCAGAGCTATTTTTATATTCTTCCAAAAATTTTTCAACAGTGAGAAATTATTCTGGGCCTTGGCCATTCTAATTTCACATCTTCAGCTCATCCACTATCTTCTCCTTACCATTGATTTTCTCGTTACCGAACGTCGCACCTTTGCCCTAATTTATTGAAATTTTAAGTGATCTAGTCTTCTTGAAATTAATTTTTAAACCTATTCTTGCAAACCGGACTCTCCAAACCTAAAGTTCCTGACATGAAGCTAAAAAAAAAAAAAAAAATCTTACGATACTCATGTCATCCGCATTGGCTAAGTCAAAGAGAGTTTTACTTCACTTTTGATTCCATACTCTTCCATTTGCTTTGCCCTATTCCTTGGGACCAAGTGCTATGGAAATTCTCCATATAAATAGGGATTACAGGACACACCCTGCTTAACTCCTAATGCAACACCAACACAATGCGCTGATATTTAGCGCTAATCACTTGATTTTACTTACGAGGTATCAAATACAAGGACAAGCCCTTGATTAAAGAGTGAAAATTAAGTCGATTAGTTCCCTCTCGTTCCTAATAGTAATTCTATACGGTTCTTCTCTTGAAAATTTATCTGCAGCATCTCGTAGTCTATTAAGTATCATCATGCTAAGTAAATCGCTTCCTACAGAAATCAAGCTAATGCCTCTGTTAGACTGTGCTTTCTGATCATCCATTTGAAGCTAAACTATAAGTAGATAATCCCCGAATGGAGTTGGAAAAGGCTACAAGAAAGAATTTAAAGGCAATTGGAATTACATGGGATGGGGTAAAAATTAAAGGTTTGGATAAATCGGACTGGAGCGCGAGCTTGCCCACCCAAGGGTTTCCTAATCAGAACACAGGCCTAGGGATTGCTGGGCTTGCAACCCTCCTCCTGAAAATAATTGCAATGAAAAGAAATGAAGCTCAAGCCTCGGATCTTATTGGTTTTAATTTATTACGACCTCGGCACGCCCCTGGACATCTTTTGAACCTTGCTGACCAAGGTGGGTTGAGAATAGCCACCTGGAATGTTTTAACCATAAATGAGCCGGGATTCAAAAACCTTCTAGGGTTAAAGATGTTAAGATGTCGGATTGACATACTTGGAATGACAGAAACACATTTGACGGACACAGGTGATGAAGAAATCGCCAGTACAGGTCACAGAATGATTTGGTCAGGGCAAACCTCCAGTAGAAGCAGCGTTGTAGGCCTGCTCCTAAATAAGAAGGCAAAGAAATGCCTCATATCCCACAACCCAATATCGGATAGACTACTCACTGCTCGCTTCAACCACAAGCATGGGAAGATGTCGGTTATTGTGTGCTACACACCAACGAATGTCTCTCCAGAGGTCGAAAAAGACTATTTCTACTCAGCTCTGACATCTGCTCTATCCCGGCTTTCCCCTCACGATGTTTTGGCTGTGGTGGGCGACTTCAATGCAACTGTATTAAACCCCAGCGGAGCTTTTAAATCTGTAGTTGGACCGGTTACCCCTGACTCGTTGAATGAAAATGGGACCAGACTCCTCCAGCTGTGCGCTATGCACGAATTGGTCCTTGCCATCACCCTGTTTCACAGGAAAGACATCTATAAGCCAACATGGTATAGCAACGATGGGCGAACGCGGAAGATGATTGACTATATCATAGTCAATCAAAGATGGCGCTCATCACTTACAAACTGTAGAACATATCGTGGCGCTGAGATAGGGAATACAGACCATTGATTAGTTGCTGGGAACTTCCACCTGCGTCTTAAAGCCCAGCCTTCAGAACGGCGCCAGCCAAAATTAGACACCCAGAAACTAAAAATTGAGGCATTCCACCAAAAGAACTAAGTTGAAATTCAGAACAGGTTTGAATTCCTGGATACACTTGTTGACCCGGACACGTCCTGGCAGACTTATAAAAAGGGTGTACTAGAGGTTGCCACTAATACCATCGGTCGTATGATGTATTCAAAGAAGCCCTGGCTATCGCAAGAAGCACTGCAAATCATTGAACAGCGCCGAAAAGCGCGGTTGGCAGAGATATGCCCTCCTACAGAAGGCTAAACGGGATTAGAAACAATATTATTCACCGTGATAAACAACAATTTGTTGATAAAAAAAAAGCTGAAGAGCTAGAAGATGCGGCACGAAAAGGTGACGTCATGTCGCTTTTCAAGCTTGTCAGAGATCTTAGCGATGGGAAATCACCAAAGATAGGCGCAGTTAAAACCGTCTCTGGCGAAATGCTCGAAGATGAAAACGCGCAACTTGATCGATGGAGGGAGCACTTCGCAAAGCTATTAAACGCCGAAAGAATCGTCGTTGACCCCAACCTAACTACATCCACTCAGCAAAAAACACATAAAAATCTACCAGAGCTTGATCCTCCCTCGGTAGAAGAGCTGGCAATGCTACTTTGGCTGCACATGCTGTTCTCCCTCGTCTGGTCAACCGAATTGATACCTGAAGAATGGAAGGAAGGGGTAATCCTTCCTCTATGGAAGCGGAAAGGTAGCCGTAGCGATTGCTCGAATTACAGAGGAATCACCCTCCTGTCAGTGCCTGGCAAACTATTCACCATGACGTTGCTTGATAAGAGTATCCAGTTCATTCGTAAGTGCCGCCGGATTCAGCAAGCAGGTTTCATGCCCAACAGATCCACGACCGAGCAGATATACACTATTCGACAGGTCATTGAGAAAGCCCGCGAGTTCCAGCGCAAAGCATATATTGCATTTGTTTACTTTAAAGCAGCTTTCGACTCGATCGACCGTGAGTCCCTTTGGCTGATACTAAAACGAACGGGACTCCCTGATAAATATTGCCGCCTGTTCAAGGCACTCTATACTGGTACAAAAAGCTCCGTCAAGGTTAATGGTCGCCGAAGCCCACTATTCGAGATAGATACTGGTGTAAGGCAAGGCTGTGTTGCTGCTCCTGAACTTTTCAACGTGGTGATTGATTATGTCATGGATCGAACCACGAATCGGCTCCAATTCGGACTGAAATATGGCGATAGAGTCCTAGCCGATTGCGACTTTGCAGATGCTATTGCCCTGATATGCACTTCTGCAGTTGAACTCGAGGCAGCTCTGAATACACTGTTGGAAGAAGCCCTGAAAGTGAGACTACATATTAGCTGGCAGAAAACAAAAATAATGATCATCGACCCGGCAGAAATTTCCACCAACTCACCATCATTCAACGTTTTAGGGCACACTATCAAAATTGTCAAGTCTTTTGATTACCTTGGATCTGTCGTCTCGGATAACGGCTCAGTTGAAATGGAAGTCCAGTCGCGCATCGCAAAAGCCGCGTCTATTATGGCTCGATTATACCGTTCCTTGGGGTCAAAGCTCAATATTAGCCGAAAAACAAAAATGCGGATCTACAACACGACCGTAACGCAAGTCCTTCTCTACGGTGCTGAAACTTGGCCGGCAGCTGCTACTGTTCGTGATGCCATAGATGTGGCCCAAACAAACTTCCTAAGACGAATCGAAGGGATCAAGTGGTACGACTTCGTCTCAAACACCCGATTGCTGACACAAACAGATCAGACCCCCAACACTCGTCAGCTCGCCATAACAACTCTACGGTGGTTTGGCCACTTAATTCGCATGCAGGAAGAAGCACCCACCAGCATACTTTTCAATTTTGATCCTCCTCAACATGGCTGGAAGCGCCACTGTGGAAGACCCCGGTTCATATGGAGGGACAGCATTACCCAGTACTTCTCCATGATCGGTATTGATCTCCAAAAAGCAGTCACGCTTGCGCAGGACCGTTCGGAATGGAGGCAAAGAGTCTCATCTCTCTCTACGCTGGACCACCAGCAGGAGCCTTAAGTAAGTAAGTAAAAAGGAAGTAGGTCTTAGTATATCTTTTGTGGATGAGGGGTCTGGAGTCTCAGAAAGTGTCTTTTTAGTTTCATTCTCCCAAGAGGAATATTTTCTCAAGATCCCTCGCCCCTTAAAACCTGAACATTGTGACAGCAAATTCCAGACAAGCTGAAAATAAGGACTCCAGTGATTTACTTTTTTACAACGGTGTCATACACCAGGTTATAGAGGTAAAACAGGGTATACAGCTTGCAGAGGGTCAAAGTTTTATAGCACTTGGTTACTTTAAAGTATAGAATTACTTTCTAGACAAACTTTCTTAAATCTTTGAACACAAGTAGTTGAGCCAGTTGAATCAAACTTTCGGATATATTTAAGACTTGACATTTATGCTACTTTTTGAAAGTTTTATTCGCCTGTCTCAACTACTTGCCCATAAAATATTTAAGAAATCTGGTCTAGGAAGCGATTGCATACCGTAAAGTATCCTAGTGCTGTAAAATTTTGACCCTGTTGCAAGAAGTGAACCAACGGTTGAGACCTTAGTTTTGGTTTTTAATCCACCTGTACTAAACGGGCTTTTTTGAGTAACTAACGCCTTGCTCAAGCAACTGTGATCAAACAGAGGCAAATGTATTCAAAAGAAAGCAAAAATCACATGTATACTTCAGTCTGCTCAATTTGGACCCAGACAAAAGATTTTTTTTCCCTGCTCATAAATTAAAATCAAACTGTCACAAAGAGGGGAAATACGAAGCAAATAAAAATTTTAACTTTCATACAGTTTTTATAATATACATTTACCAGCGAAAAAAGAATCTTTATTAGTAAGTAGTCTGCTTAACAAACCATTAGCCAAAAGTAGTCTGCTTAATTCCGAAAGCAGCGATTTCAGTTGTGCACTTTAAATTGCAATCCGTTGTCATTTTAAAGTGTTTCAAGCTCTGTCTCAAAATCACTTAAAAAAAAAAAAAATTCTCAGTAAACTTTTACTGTTAAGCTAAACCTATGCAGTAGTTATCATTCCTGAGTCTCTTTTAATTGAAAATTTTAACTAGACAGCATGTTTCATAACGCTTTTTCAACTTTCGGTTAAGCTCTATGTGGTTCTCTCTTTAATATGCCACAGCTGTTGCTGTAACCATGGTGTGCAGACGGAGCTGGAACAGAAAACCAGTACTTTCTCCAGGGGCCAATCCAGGATTTTTTAGGGGGGGGGGGAGGGGCGCAAAATAGGTTGATCTGAAGAAAAATTATTAGGAGGGGGCGCAAAATAGGTTGATCCGATAAACTTGCGTTAGGAGCAAGTTTAATTAACGCAAACTTGAGTTAATTAAGTAAATTACATTAATTAAGTCAATTCGCCACTGACTTTTTCCATTTATAATTTTACAGGATCATTGAGAGTTACGAATCACCCCTAGTCACGGATATACACCCCCCCCCCATCCTTCTAAGTTATTTTCTTATTAAACATGTAACGTCAATTCTTGGTTAAAAAAAAAAAAAAGTCTCGTATTGGGATTTTTGAGGCTTGGGTTCTAGGTACCTTTCTATCCTGAAACCCCCCCCCCCTTCTATCAACAACCCTATGATTTCATGCTAAAGATTATTGCATCTATTAATATTTACTAATACAGTAAAGAGTAAAATTTAGTCAATAGTTTCAGAGGCATCAATATTGACATTTTGTAAAAATTATAGGGTGGGCCCTATTTTGCCGTCATTACTGATTTCAATTAAATAAAAAAAAAACAAGTTTTTTTTAATTGAAAGTAAGGAGCGACGTTAAAAGTTAAAACGAACAGAAATTATTCAGTATATGAAAGGAAATGTCCACTCCTCAACGCCTCGCTCTTTACGCTAAAGTTTTTTATTGTTTAAAAAAATAGAGTTGTGAGAAAGTCAAACTTTAGCGTAAAGAGCGAGGCGTTGAGGAGGGGACAGCCCCTTTCATATACGGAATGATTTCTGTTCGCTTTAAGTTTTAATGTCACTCCCTACTTTCAGTTGAAAAAACTTGTTTTTTTATATAATTTTTGAACGTTTTTGAATTAATGCAGGTTTTGGTTTTGGCTCACCGTACATGAATAATTAGAACAAAAGTTGCATATTAATTTTACTTTTATTTGGTTAACTGACTTTCTCAAAACTTGTTTAATTTTATTTACGAACGTTTTTATTAGTAATAAATATACGTAACTTACGAATTAACTTACGTAACGAACTTCTATATTCATATATTTTAAATACGCATATTAAGGGGCTCGCCCCCTTTTCAATACCTTGCTCTTTACGCTAAACTTCGGATTTTGTTCCAATTCTTAAAAAATGACCTCTTAATCACAAAGGCCGTTAATTAGAATAAATAGCTCTTATGAAAGTACTAAAAAAATTTTTGGCTTAAAGAGCGAGGTATTGACTAGGGGGTGAAGCCAATAATATACGTAATATTTTCCGTTCTTTTTAAGTTTTGATGTTGCTCCTTACTTTCAGTTGAAAAACTTGTTTTTGTTATTTAATTTCTGATCTTTTTTAAATAATGCTGGGAAATCCGGCGCCCCCTTCATAGCAATGTCCCTTCCCCCCATGGAAAGATCCTCCCACATAACCCCCGACCCCCCCCCCCCCACTACCAGAAAAAAAGCCCCCTGAAAACGTCTGTATACTTCCCACAGTAGACAGAATATACCAGTAAGCTTATCGCAGATCATTTCTGGTCTTCGTTCTAGGTGCGAACAAAAAGCTCCTCCCACTTATTTCTGCATTAGCGGGATCGATGTTTCCGATTGTTTCCAACAAAGTGCATTATTCGTAATAGCGGGTTTCCACTTGTTTCTGATTAGATCACAGTCTGACTTGTCTACCCATGAATAGATCTGACTTCGCTTATGTTTATATCTGCAAAAACGTTCTCCGGAGCACTTGCACCCCGGTCCGGGTTTTTATAATGGGTGAGATAGAGAATGATCATACTGGATAATTCTATAAACTGTGATACTTCCCAATAACCAATACTATATGCTAACATTCGGTAAAGTTCAGCCCCCCCCCCCCCCGGGGACTTCGGGGGATTAAGTCATCCTAAAAGACATAGTTATCATATTTTCGGCCATGCTGAACAAAGTGGCTATCTCAGAATTTTGATCGGGCGACTTTTGAGAAAAAATTAGTGTGGGAGGGGGCCTAGTTGCCCTCCATTTTTTGTTCACTTAAAAAGGGCACTAGAACTAATTTCCATTTATTTCCGTTCCAATGAGCCCTCCCACGATATTCTAGGACCACTGGTCGATACAATCACCCCTGGGAAAAAAAAAAACAAAAACACGCATCCGTGATCTTTCTTCTGGCAAAAAATGCAAAATTCCATATTTTTGTAGATAGGAGCTTGAAACCTCTACAGTGGGGTTCTCTGATATGCTGAATCTGATGGTATGATTTTCATTAAGGTTCTATAACTTTTAGGGGGGTCTTTTCTACTTTTTTCGAAAATCAGCCAAATTTTCTGAGGCGCACAACTTTTGATGAGTAGGACTAAACTTGATGAAACTTATATATTTGAAATCAACATTAAAATCTGATTCTTTTGGTGTATCTATTGGTATCAAAATCCCGTTTTCTAGAGTTTCGGTTACTATTGAGCCGGGTCGCTCCTTACTTACAGTTCGTTACCACGAACTGTTTGATTTTGGACAGTTTCAAGATCAAAAAGGCTAAATTTAACGAATAAGAAAAATTTTATATTTTAAAATAAGGGGGGAAAGGTTAAGATCAACAATAATAATTGTTGTTTTATGTCGGTAATAAAAAAGGAAAATAGAACATACTAGATATTATAGCAAAAAGCTGAAAGTTTTAGATGAAAGAAAATAATAGAAAACCGCAAACACAAGAGTTTTGAATGTATAGTTTCGGTCCATTCTTAGCACCGTAGAAGGAAAATTTAAAGAAAACTAGAAAATGAAGACAGATGAACCCCAACGATCTATAAAACAAAGACTAAAAGCCCAAAAGCCATTGAACAATTTAGGACTACCCTCTGATAGTCTGATAGATATGAGCTACCCTCTGATAGTCTTGGTCTCTAAAATACAATTGCGTATAGCCTAATTTGTATGTAATTTTATTTAATGTGATAATTCTGAAATCGATGATTGCTTTTAAATAAGAAACAGAAAAATACAATATAGTAGGTATTATGGCAAAAAGCGAAAATTTTCTGATAATAGAAAACGGATAACAGGAAAAGTTAAGGACATAATTAAGGACAACTGAGTTACCCCCTGGTATTTTTAATTTCCAAAAGGCAATTGGGCATAGACTCATTTATGGATAATTTTCCTTCAATTCATTTTACTTTTGGTTTTAGTAAAGCACTCATTTGCATTGAAAATTACTTTAAACTTTTGGGTGCAATAGCCTAGTCTTGGGCAATTACTGTATTTTAAAAATTAAATATGTGTTCTATACTTCAGGTTTTAACAAAATTGTAATTATGTCTAAAATGAACCTAATTTGGATTGCCACAACCCTCGGATGACGAAGGGATGTGAACAAAAGCCACAAAGCTGCATAAAGCCATGTGCTTTTAAAACACTTAAAAGGATAAATAAATAATAATAAAACATTTTATTTTCTATAATATATAAATATTTTAGTAAATTTTTGCTTTAGCAATACTATACTGAAATATTGGTGCCTGGCCCCTAAAAAATTAGAAATATGAAACCCGTGACTTGGATGTAATGTTTATTCAATTGGGTTTGTAAACTCAAACAACGCGATATCTGTTGACACGAATGATAATTACTAAAATGCTAAAAATACTGACCTTTCACATTGAATCACCAGATAATTGTGGGAAATGTATTTTGACAGCTTGTGACAATCATCTTGATTGGTTATCGTTAGAACGCAATGCGACAATTAAATTTTGATCATCAGAAATCCCGCCGCCGTGCAATGTCAATTCACTTTGTCGTACACAACTTCAGATGTAAATAGTTTTTATCTAAAATTATAATTTGAGGCTTCGACCTCTTGCCAAGAGGGTACTAGGGAACTGAATTAATGAAAGCGTTGTTTACTTTTTCAGATTCCTCACCTACTGCTCAAGTTGTGGTGGCATTTTTCCCTTTTAAGTTTTGACAATTAATACCCAATAGAATAATCAAAATCAGCATAGATAAAATTCTTACAGGTCAACTTTTATTTTCAGCCCCCCCCCCCTTCCCCCCCCCCCCAAAAAAAAAATACGGGCCAACTTATATTTTTTAGACATAGTTCTTTCAAGGATAAGAGTGCAGAACCGCGGTTAATTATAGCAGGAATTTTTTACGCTGTGCAAATGAAGCTCTCAGGAATAAACTTGTAACCTGATTTTTCGGCAGGGAAGCTAATTTCATATTCCTACCTCCAACCCTTCTCTAGCACTGAAAGTTTTGAAGTAAAAAAAGGGATAAGTGAGTGAAACTTACACGAATTGACGGACATCCAATGTTAGGGTCTAGGGACGAAGTGCCGCTACTTTCTGTTTTTAAAGGTTAAAAGATTCTTCCAAATACATTCTATGAAACCTAAGATTCTATGAATGCACTCTGTTAAAATCAGATTTCGTTTAGAAACGGACCTCAAATCAATGGAACCCCTTGTTTAAAACCTTTAGAAAAAAACTTAAATGCTTTACACTAAACTTTAGTTATTATGTCTTTTACCTGTAATAGTTACCTTTGTTCACTTTCATTTTTTACTCTCTCTGTATCTATGTCTGGCTATTTGTCTTTGTACAGGCCTCTCTATCTGCGCACTATCTCTTCTTTCTCTCCCTCTCTGATTCTTCTCTCTATCTTCCCTATAGCTCTCCCAATCTCTCTCCCTCTTTTCCTCTCAGTTTCTCTTCCTTTTCGTTTTTCGTTCCTCATCCTTTTAGTTCCTCAGCTTTTCAGCTGTGACTTTTCGAGTTTTCAAAAAAAATGTAAACCTTGGAAAGTTGGTCAAAATTATTTTAGTACAAGAGCCTATTAGCCATAGACATGAAAATAAAGATTTATTTTGTACAGGCATGTCACCTAAGTTTCGTGCTATGTCAGAAGCCCACTGCGGCACTAGGCCGCCTGAGGCCAACACAGCTAGGCACGCTCCTTCATCCCAGTCTATTCCAAGCCACCCTCTTTATTACTCCCGATGAACTCCCAAATTCCCATTAGTACAATTTCGTGCCAGCTCCCTTAAGGATGACCTACTTTTCGTTCGGCACTAGATGGTTGGCCGAAAAAGACGATCTTTGGCAATCTTTTGTCTTTTATCCGCAGAACGTGTCCTAACCATCTCAATCTTTTTCTCATAATAGCCGTAGAAAAAAAAGGATAGAACCACTTGGACAGTTCACTGTTTGAAATACGGGCAGTCGAACTGGTACCCAAAGGAATCCTTAGACAATTCCTCTGGAAAACACATAACAGATCCTCCTCCGTCTTTCTTTGAAATTTTGAAACTTAGCCGATTTTCCTGGAGTTTCCTATATTTTCTCTTGTTTTTATGTTATTGTTTTTTTTTTCTGAGTTGGTAATCCTCAATATCCATTCTAAAATGTACTTGCATAATTTAGTGTATTCTTAAAACCCAGAAAACTGAAAGCTATGAATTGGAGACGAACTAGATAAGCGATTATCGCATCGATGTACATCGTGGTTCTCATATAAACGGTAAATCCACTATGAAAACCAAAGTATAATCATCTACTGAACAAGTACAGTCAAAACTCTCCAAAAGTGACCCCGCGTACCTCAGCGCCTCTAGAGGGAAAATGTTGTACTACTTAGTCGCTCCGAGCCAATAAATTAAATTTAATACAGCTTTTACGGAACAAGTATAATCACCTACGGAACTTGTGATTTATTTGCCAGGTTCGCATAGGTATGGAATCGTCTCCGGAGACGCGGACAAAGGGTCACTTTTTTGTGTGGAGAAGATAGGTTTTGTCAGTACTTGTCCAGTATGTGTTTATACTTTGATGAAAACCAAACAATTACCCATTGCAGATAGATCAACTCAATCCATTGCTCATTTATTTATAGATAGAACAAATCGGCATGTCCAGTCTTGATTGGGCCTACCATATTATTTATTTCTCGCCGTTGGGGACTGTCTATGATTGATAATAAAAGGCTGCGCCATTCTCGAAAGCTTTAAATTTCGTAACTTATAACTGGACACTAAAGTAATTGAGGCCAAAAAAAAGTCGTCTTAAAGTGACAGCTTAAGTTGATTTCATCTTTACCGATAAATAGTTTCAGAAATACTGCTGGTAATTGTACGCGGCTGGTAATTGTATAGTTTCGAGAGTAATATATCTTCAGGTAATTTTTTTTATTATTTAACAAGTTGAGTTAGAAAATTAATATTATACATCTATTCAATAAAATAGTCTATACATAACTACTTGATGGTTACCCAGAAAAATGACAATATTTCATATGGCACTTTTTTTTACGTTTATGTTTTACGGTTTATGGCAAATTCCTTCCTTTTTATGTTTTTAATTTCGATTTTTAACACTAATTTTACTTTTTAATCTTTTGACATTTTATGACCAATATTTAAATATTTATTATACAGGTTTTAACTTTACTACACCCCGTTGTACCTTTATTCAGGCCTTGTCTAAAAGAAAGGAGATGAGAGATTAATTCCTACCCCCTCTCCTCTCCTCTATTACCCCTGTCTATATTTATCGAAAGGCGCATGGAGAGTCAGACAATTTGGGTATTGAAAAGCTCTCTTTTAGGCATCTCTCATTTGGCTTTACTCCAATTAGCCATGGCACTTAAGTGTTTGACTTCCACAAAGTTGATTTTTATTCAAAAATTAGACTATCGATGTCTATCGTTGAAGTCTAATTTTTTCACATTTTTGTTTTTTTTATCCCGAAATACGAATTCTACCCCTTGGATTGTGATATGTATTTTTGAATAAATATCTTATCGTGCCCTACCTCCACAAATAAAACTATATATAATATAACACTCCTCACAATTGTATCCCACCCGCCCGAAACAACTACTAATTGAGAGACAAGAGAACAAGAGAAACGATCTAAAATAAAACCTTTACTTTATCCAAACCTTGACTGAAAGCAAAAAACATTTTAAATGTTTTCACTTTTTTGACTTTAATAAACAAAAGTTCTTGAAACTTTAAGGAATTAATATTAGTATATGTACACTAAAATGACAATCCACGGCCCACGGTCATTTGTTTTTTCTTTTCAGTAATTTACAAATCATGATCTGGTCTTGAGATGGTATGGGGGTTGTCAGCACTACTCATGTTAATTTTTGTTCGTTTTGAGTTTGAATCGGTTATTTATTTAATTTCTGTTCGTTTCAGGTTTCATTTATTTATTGATTGTGATTTGCGGTAGTTTTACGCTTGGAAGATTATTTGACTTTATTTCTGCTCATTTTTGGTTTAATAGAGCTCTTTACTTTTCTTTGAAAAGCTTGTTTAATGGAAAAAGTTCTTTTAATTAATTTCTGTTCGTTTTTATTGACGTAGTCAGTTTCGTGGAAAAATCTTTTTATATGTTTACAATTTTTTTCTATAAGAATTCATAGTCTGGCTTCCTATTTGTATGTTGGAAAAACTTTTTTACCAAAGTTTAATCCTGACACGAACAGTATTGTTTAATTTGATTTTATATCTCCTCAAGTTACCTGAAAAAAAACATAACATTATTCCCAAAAAACTCTTTCTATTCTCTTTGACAACTTGGATACATTCACACTCTTTTGATTTATTTATATTGTATGAACAGAAGTGGTAATAGTACTAGCCCCAAAAGTTTCAACTTGATACCCCTCGTTGTTCCTGATATGTTGCTGAGGTGTCTTATTGGCAGCCATGTACACGATGCTTTTTTTTTAGTTTTAATGCAACATTTAGTTTCAAAGCATAATGGGCTGATTACATATGTGTGGGGTGTTGATATACCCAATATCCCTACAGACATAGTTACTGGACCGTTCTACTATGCTGAAGAAAATGACTGTCTAAAAACTTTGACTGCATGTGTTTGGAAAATGAATAGGCTTGGGAGGGGGGCTGTTTGCCCTCCAATCTCTTTTGACTCTTAAAAATGGCAGTAGAACTTTTTGATTTAATTCAACATCCGCCCAAAATATTCCTTGAAAGCTTCACCTTAATACTCTTAGCTTGCATAGTAGCAATAGTCGTAGTAGCAGTATGCACATAGCACCTTTGGTTTCTTCAAGATCCCCCTTCAACACACGCTGAACGTTTAAGGTTCAACCTGCATACAGACGGTGTATTGTGATTAAGTTCATCTCCCCCCCCCCCCCGCCCTCCAAAAAAAATCTTTGAAACTTCACCTTCATACCCTTAGGCATAATTGTAATAGTGGTCATAGTAGTCTTTGTATAGTGTTTGTATAGAGTAGTATTAAAAGTAATAGCGGTAGTAATAGTAGCAGCAACAGTATTAACGTATTGCCTAAAGAAGTAGTTGCAATAGAAGAAGTAGTTGAAGTAGTAGTAGCAGTATGCCAGTAGTGAATCTAGCAATGATAGAAGTATTAGTAGTAGCATGCACATATTGCCTTTTGATCAGGTAGTTTTCCCCCTTTAGTATTCTCTGAAAGTTCCAACTTAATAGCCAAATCAATCCTTGAGATACGCTCTTTTGATAATGTGCATACGCATAGTGTCTTTTTATTTAGTTCAAATTCTACCTCAATATTGTAAATGGAGTAGTCTGATAGTAGTAGTAGCAGTGGTAGTTGTAGTAGTAGTGGTAGCTTGCCAATATTCCCTTTTGATTACCTCCCTTATCATTTCCTGAAAATTCCAATTAACGCTCTTTTGACAATCTATATACACATAAAGTGTTTTGATTTAGTTCAACACTCCCCTCAACATTCTCTGAAAGGTTAACCTGAATTCCCTTCGTCTTTTTGGAAAATAAAGTCCAAACAGGCATACCTTTCTCAATAACAAGTACTATTTATAAACAATGAACGAATTGCCTAACTTATAGCCCTTAACCTGAGGACTGTGGGGATGTTGACATCCCCAAAGACATAATTACTGGACCTTTCAATACTGCTGAACAAAATAATTTCCTTCAAATTTGATAGGATGTGTTTTGAAGAACGACAGGCCTGTATGGGAGGGGCTGGTTGCCCTCCATTCACTTTTGACTAATAAAAAGGGTTCCAATCAAATGAGCTCCATTTGATTCGAAATTTATGCGGCCATTCGTTCCATAAAAACCTCATATGTTCGGCGCATAACTTAAAATCCTTGCTTCTGGGCTTTGGAGGGCTGTGTCCACCCTGAAAGCATTGTTATTTGCTCTTTTGACTATTGTGAACAAAATGGCTATCTCACAATTTTGATAGGATGCATTTGGGGAAAAGAGGGTGTCAGGGAGGGGAGCTAGTGTCCTCCATCACTTTTAACTCTTAAAATAGAACTAGAATTTTAAAATTCTAATCCAATAGACCCCCTCTAAAGTTCACACAATTAACCCTTCCTTAAAAGGTCTATATACCCCCGAGATGCAACTTGCAATCCTTGCCCCCAGACTCTAGGGGGTTATGTTTGTGTGACCGTTTTTTAACAAATGGCTGTCTCAAAATTTCTATCGGGTGCATTTGGGGGAAATAGACCGTAAGGGGGGGGGGGTCTAGTTGCCCTCCGACGCTTTTGATTCTTAAAAGAGACCTAGAACTTTAAAATTCCAATCAAATTAGCCTCCTCCAAAGTTCACACAACCACCCCTTCCATAAAAAAAACTTGTATGCCCCCGGGGCATAACTTGCAATCCTTGCCCCAGGCTCTGGGGGGTTATGTCAACCAAAAAGCCTTGTTATGTGATCTTTGGACTGTTTTGAATAAATAGCTATCTCAAAATTTCTATCATATGCATTTGGAGGAAATAGACCGTAAGGGGGCAGTCTAGTTGCCCTCCGACACTTCGACTCTTAAAAACAGCTCCAGAGCGTCTGAGCTCCAACCCAATGAGCCCCTTCCAAAGTTTATATGACCACCATTTGAATAAGAACACTATGTGTCCCAAGGGTATAGCTTACAACCCTTGCCCTGAGGTCTGTGGGGGGAACGTATTTGGAGAAATGATGGGCATAGAGGGGGGGTCTGGTTGGCCTCCAATCACTTTTGACTGTTAAAAATAGCACTAGACGTTATGATTTCTAAGTGAATGAGCCATTTTCGAAGTTTCTACGACAATTCGTTCTATACGAAGTGTCTCTGTCTAAAACAAAGAAAGGGGAGGGGCGTAGCTGCCCTCCGATCACTTTCAACCTTAAAAGGTGCCCTAGAACTTCTGGTTATCAGTCCAACGAGTCCCCTCCGAAGTTTATACGACCACCATTTCCATAAAAACCTTGTATGCCCCCAGGGCATAACTTACAAACCTTGTCCCGAGGACTGTGAAGGGTTGTCCCCTTCAAAGACATAGTTTCCGGACCTTTCAAGTACGCCGAACAAAATAGCTATTTCAAAATTTTGATTGGATGTGTTTGAGGAAAAAATAGGCGTTGGGAGGGGAAGTGGTTGCCCCTTAATCACTTTTGACTGTTAAAAAGGGCACTAGCCCTTTCAATTTCCAATCGAATAAGACCCTTTTGAAGTTCTTACGACAATTCCTTCTATGCAAAGTACCCTGCTCTAAAATCAAAAGCCAAAAAAGGAAATAAATAATGCATTGTGCCCACATCACTCTTTACTTAGGCAGCGCTATTGCGCTGTCTATGAAAAACACAAATTTTGTCTCTCTTTTATTGAGAAATTTGATACGAGTGCGTGTTGATTTAACTCCTTGTTTGTTTGTTTTTCCCAGGAGGGAGCATATCAAACTAAGGATCATAGAATATCGAAAGAGGGCTCACTCAAACATAAATTTAAAAGTTCTACTACCATTTTAAGTAAGAAAAGAGATAGCGCCACAGGAAAGTGCCAATTAAAGAACTTGGAAGTGTCAATCTCTGTGTATGATCTGGTTCGTAACTTTAATCATCATTTGACACCCTCACAGCTTCATTCTGCAGAACTCTAAGGGATATATTATATTTTGTAAAAGCAGCTGACCAAATGCTCACACGATGCAGCACATAGGAATGAATCAGAGAATTCTTAAAGAATCAGAGAAATCTGAGTCATTTTTTCGTCAATACAGACGGTTTTATTTCGAAAACTGAGGCACTTGTCATATAAAATGCCAAGGTACTTCACACAGCGATTTCTTTGAATGATGCAGCTGTCAATTACTGTAAATTACGTTAAATTTGAGCTTGGAGCAATCTAACGATTTTTTTCCGTGTGAAGTTCCAGAGCTGATGATCTTTAAGTCGTTTTGAATGTTGTTTAGTGCTCAAGCTGAATACTCCTTATCAATGGAGGGTATCTAGTGGTTTTTCCATATAAATTCTGGTCAGTTCCAATATTTCTGGTCATTTTTTTCGTCAATACAGACAGTTTTATTTCGGAAACTGAGATACTTGTCATATAAAATGCCAAGGTACTTCACAAAGCGAGTTCTTCGAAGGATGCAGCTCTCAATTACTATGAATTACTTTAGATTTGAGCTTGGAGCAATCTAACGATTTTTTCCGTGTGAAGTTCCAGAGCTGATGATCTTTAAGTCGTTTTGAATGTTGTTTAGTGCTCAAGCTGAATACTCCCTATCAATGGAGGTTACCTAGTGGTTTTTCCATATAGAATAACCTTAATTTTAGCACGGTTTATTGACAGTTATTTTACACGCTTCCACCGTTTTGTTTACTGCTTTTCCTTTTGAATTTAATTGAAGGTAGTCTATCGTCTTTTGTGCATCAGTAAGATGTGAATTTTCAGCAAAAGTAAAGGGAATCATTCTAGATCGCACAACGTTGTGTGTTAGATTCTGTGACATCTTTCTTAAACAACTATCCATATCGCTTATATATACAAGAAATAACAATGGTTTGAGGTCTTAAGGTGCTCCAAACTTTAGTTTCATGTGCTTAGATTTCAAGTTACCGACGTTCACACAATTAGATCTACTCTCACTGTCCAGATAAGGTAAATTAGATGTTGATCATAGCTAAGAATACTTATGTACTGAAGCTTAAATAAAATGTTATTTTATTAGAACATGTTACCAGTGTTGCCAATTATTCGGTGGTCCCAACAGCATCAGATAACTTTGATATGTCTATGGATATAGTTTTTTCTTTAACTGCAAAATCTAGTCCATCATTTCTGAAGTTTAAAAAAATAATAATCTACACCCTGTTTATATTCCTAAAATTGATGTTGACTAGAATGGATTCATAATTGCTGTAAAATCAACTTCAAAAGCAGATGGTGGCTATTCATGTAACCATGTAACATATTCAACGCCCACTTTCGGTAAAATGTGGCTTGTTGGATTCGGTAAAGTCGGTAAAAATTTTCATTGTTGGATTGAAATAAAAAGTCAAACCTCATTACCATGTTACTGCTTAACGCAGCTCTTAATTAAGAGTTGTAGATGTGTTAAAGATTTTCTTCGTTTTAGAAAATACAAATTAAAGCTTAAAAGATAGTTAAAATTTTAAAGATAATTAAAGTTTAAAAATAGTTAAAGCTAAATTTTTTATTTTATCCTTTTGCTCTATTTTATTTATATTATTGTGCTTCTATGCCTAGCTATTCATTTTTTTTTTTTTTGGTTTAGCCATTAAGAAAGAACTAACTTTATCTTTTGGTTTGTTTTCATTCAATTCTATTTGCGTTGCTCAATGTCAAAGTGCTCATTTTCCATTATGATGAAATAAGAATTTTAGCTTGTATTCAGACAGTCCAATTTTAAGCCCTGACTTTGTTAGTGAAACTGTCCCTTTGAGAATCCAAATTACAAACTGCTGATAATTACATCGGGTTCTTACAGCCCCTGTGAATTAGCAATAGACACATGAATTCTAGCATCCTAAATAACAGATTTTATCAAGACAATTCAAGTGCGCAATCAATAATGAGATCAACAAAACGTGACTTTGATTTTGCTGGGTAGTGCGACATCAGCTTCTCATTTGATTTTGCGAGTGGACGAAAGTTTATTGATTCTAAATTATCAAAATTCGAATATCGAAACCTTGGACATTAACAATTACTATTTTAGGAATTATTAAATTGTTGAATCAAAAATTCAAGTTTTGGAATCTACCTAATCCAAGATATGAAGGCAGAAACTTATTGCTGAGGGGTGCTATATTGAATATGGTTTTTATTTTTATTTTTTTTTTAATGTGGGAAACAAATTTGAATTATTGAAGCATTATAAGAAAGCCAAAACATAAGGATTTTCTTATTCCTTAAGGGGAGTTGGGGAGTTAAAGGGAGTTGGGACAAATCCAAAGACCCCTCCTTCATACTTGGCTGGTATAGTTCGATATTTATGTTTTGTCAGAACAGTTCTGAAAATTTTCAATACTTGCTCATGTTGTCGTTCTTACTGGATGTAAATATATGTACTCAAGTTTTCACAATTAAATCTCTTAGTAAAAATATAAAGAAAAATCAAATAAAAACCCCATTGCTGAATGATGGAGTCTCCACGACAGTGCAAATAATAAACTTTTCATGAAATGAAAACCTGTATGCTAAATAGAGTGGTTTCCAAAAGAACGCTGCATCTAATATCTCAGATACTGCCTTTCCAAAGTAAGCTTAAATGAATGTGAAGTAAGCTGGTAAAAGTAAGCTGGTGAAAACTGCTTTTAAATTTGCCGTCTGTGCTTTCGGACTTTGTAATTAAAACTTTATTTTTGCACTACCCTTAAAGTATCCAGACCATTTTCAATTTTCTAAACGAACATGTAGATTAGTCTCAAGGTCGGAGTGGGTTAATATTAGCTCACCCTTTTAATATTTAACTAATAGTAATTGCTTAAAATTTGATGTATTTTAAGAAAAAATCTTTACTTTTGATGGCTGGGCACACGTAACTGATTTCGGGAACTAATTTCCAAATCAGCGCCGATTTTAAAAGAAATCGGCGTCGATTTGAGCTTGAAAAATTTTCTAGTTTTCGGCACCGATTTACAAAATCACCGCCAATTTTTATCATGATCATCACAAAAAAAATAGGAATACAAATGAATAGTCAGCCAGAGATGTCTGTTGTGAAAGACCCCGCTAATGAGCTGAGAACTAAATTGAGAACTAAGCTGAGATCAATCATGCCACTATTAATAAACTCCAGTTGACTATTTGTGTCCATGATTTTTTGTTTTGAAAATCTCGCGCAATAAATTTTTCTTTCAACAAATTTTTCTTACCGCTATCGTTTCTCCACCGATGCTGAAATCGGTTCCCGAAATCAGCTACGTGTGCCGAGCCCTTTACAGTCTAATCGTGGCCTGAATAAAATATGTGGAAGGGGCAAAATTAATGCCATCTATCTTGGTCACACTGTTCTAAGATTTCATAAAGATGACATGCATGATAATAACATCGACCACAAAAACTGAAAACAAATAAGCTGGATGAGTTGTTGATTAGGATACAATTGTATTGTTTATTGTTAAGGAACAGAGGATTGAGCAGGGTCCCTCCAAAATAGCAAAACAAATCATGTTGGATGGCAGAAGATTGCAAGAATTATTATTTCTTACGGAATAGGATAACTGCGCTCTCATGCCTCGATTTCTTTTAAAGTACTTTTTGTTATATCATCATTGCTTTAAACTCGAAAATGAGAATCTAGAGTTCAAGCCTTTTGATAGTTAATTTTATGCTCAAGAATCTTATCTAGCACTCTTTTGACTAAAATACACAATATGAACTTTTACACACGTCATTTCCATCTTAGTGTCACATGAGACGTGTTGAGAAAAATAACTTTTTGTTGAATAGGATTTTAGTACAATCGGAATTATTTGGGTACTATGCTTGGCATTTGGTTTTTGCTGTTTTTTTTTTTTTTTTTTTTTTTTTTTGATAGGGTTATTGTTGTGACTCGGTAAGCTTAGTCAGAGGCAACCCACATCCAAATGGGTATCTGGAGAAATCCGGGGAATTTAAACAGGAAAGATATACCAAAGCTCATGACAGCTGGCTCCCGTCCCCGTTACTCTTCCTGGCTGAAAGACTGCAAAACAGGGATCAGCACCGCCGGTATGGACTGTTAAGTCTAGTAATTATTTGAGCACTCTGTTTGGGATTTTTTTTTCTTGGTTCGAGGCAGGTTCAGTGGCCTGACTCTCTAATCTTAGCCAAAGTCAACGCAGCTCGAAACGGGTAGCTGAAGAAATCCAGAGAAGGCAAATAGGAACTATATACAAAAGCACAGGAAGGGAGGCCCCCTGCCCCATTAATCTTCCAGGTTGAAATGCCGCAGAGCCGGGATCAGCTGTTTTCCTTTTATCTGTAATACACACAACCAAAAGCTGAGTTCATTATTTCATCTTTATATCACACCTCTCTTTTGATTTTATTCTTATTCGTTCTTTTTTCTTAAATCTCTAAGACTCACTTTTAAGAGTTGTGGCAAAGTTGACCTGTACTTACTTGCTGTAAAAAAAAAAAAAAAAAAAAAAAAAAAAATTAGAAATGGATGCAAACAAGTATTCAAAGAAATTACCCAGTAAATAATTATATTAGTAACAATAGTTAACAACTTAGAATATAATAAGACATCATTTGATAGGTTATTATTAAACGAGGTCGAATAAAACTGTAATATTTAATGCATGTCCTCAATATTTTTTTAAATTATAAGATGTCTTTGTCAACTACGAGTTTAGTGTTTTTGCTGGTAGTTTGATGCTTCGTTATTTGCTAAATTGGAAATGTTTCTGTTATTTATTTCGTTTTGGTCGGCTAATTTTTTTCTGTGTTTTTTTTTTACTTTCGTGGATTAAATGGATTTAAGCTAAAATAATTTTTTTTTAGGACCAACTGACAAATACTATATTGTTCAAAGGAGACTTAATGATACTGAAGATAATAGTCAGAGCCTCATTGAAAGAAGAGATGCAGAAATAAAAAATAAAAGTTTCAAAAATATTTTCAGCAACGTTGGAACGAAATTGGCAAGACCATCAATGCGTGAAAATAGACCAACAACGTTTTGGACAGATTTCGTTGAGAGTGTTGTCGAACTAAGACCGTCTGATTTGACCCTTTTCTGGTGCGATAAAAGAGATATCAACTCCTGTGGCCAAGCTGATTATCCAGGTGCTGGTGTATGTGGGGGTATATTTGGACTTGATGTTTGCTTTTGCCATTTATCAAACTTTGTTTATGACATAAGGACTGGAAAATGTAAACGTGAGTATTTAATTTAAATTTAACTTACTTTCCAAAAATAAAATAAAACTATTAACGAAAAAATTTGAATGAGTACCGAATACCACATTAGATTTAGTGTCCCTATGTAATTAATACTTTAATCAGGATAATTTATGCTGAACTGATACTTAAACTACATACTTAACATATACTTACCATATTTTACGCTTAACTCTCTAACGCTGAGCTACTGGAACCCTAAAACACAATAAAGGCTGTGAAACAGCTTTAAACATTCCAAACAGGTATAAAAGTGAGATTTAAGGAAATATCAACACAAATGCAACACAAATATCAACACAAAAAAAATTCCTTTCAGATGAATTTGTGGACGATCGAGGGGAAAGATTGGAGTTTCGGTTTGAAAAATGTACAAGTGATGAGGCTAGAAAATTGTTATGAATGTTAAATCAAATTCTGCTGGGGCAGATGGTATAAATCTAAGGACATTTAAAGCTACAATGATGTGCCTACTTCCTTCGTTGCTTCACATTATTAATATATCCCTGACAACAGGCACCTTCCCAGATGCCTTGAAACAAGCTTAAGTAATACCTCTGTTCAAAGGAGGTTTGAAGTCAGATATAGGTAAATGGAGACCAATCTCAATATTGCCCTTGTTCTCCAAGATACTTGAGAAATTGGCCCATCAATGTCTTTATCGTCATTTTAGGAAGCATGGCATATTAAGTGAGACGCAGTTTGGCCTTTGGAGAGTCCACTCTACTAGTCATGCTGCTATTCACCTCGTTGATTTCGTAAATAATTGTCTTGAAAGGGACAACATTCCTCTAACAGCATTCTTTCATTTTAAAAAAGCTTTTGATACATTAGATTTTAGTATTTTATTGCAAACATTGGAATGCATAGAGCATAAAAGGATCATGCTTAAAATGGTCTGGAAATTATTTGGTAGCTTTACTAATGTTATGATTGATGATGTCGCTTCTTCCCCATTTCCTGTGGCTTGTGGGGTCCCACAAGGCTCAGTGCTTGGTCCTCTACTTTATGTGGTATGTGTTGATACGATGAAGTTTTATCTGCCAGATTCTTGTCTCCCCTCGTTTTCTGATGACACCGCATTAACATTTTCTAGTCGGTTTTTACATAGTTTGATTTTGAAGGTTAATCACGTTTTAGAAAGTTTTCATATTTTTACTATTTTAAGCTTACTCTCTGTTAATATTGCAAAAACTAGTTTTATTTTATATTCAAGATTAGGTGAGCCTCAGGACGTTAATGAAAAAACTTTGTTTGCGAAGGAGCCAGTGAAACAAGTGCACGAAACGCGATACCTTGGTTTCTACCTGGATTACAATATTTCATGGAAACGACATAGTGATATTGTTGCAATGAAAGTCACACAAGGAGTTGGAGCAATTCGACATTTTAAGAAATTTTTACCACCACAAATTTTATTACTTTTATATAATGCTTTAGTCCACCCATATATTTTATATGGATATGTGTTGTGGTCAAGCAACTTTTATTCAAATTTTAAACGAGTACAAGTTCTTCAAAACAAAGCTATACGACTTATTGGTGGATACTTGTAAAAACTCAATGACACTGTGGCATGTTATAATAAACTTAAAGTGCTTAATGCCGGGCAACTTGGTGACTACCAAGCAGGAATATTCTCGTATCGTGTTGGAATTGTATCAGTTCTGAGGGATTTCATGGTTTTTACAGAGAAAATAAATCATTTCATAGTTATAGTACCCGCAATGCGGATAATCTAGCCGCTGAATACAGAAGTGGAACTAGAGCAGGTTTTTCTGTTAGATATATAGGTCTTAAGGTTTGGAATTCTCTTCCAGTGAGTATTCGGGCGGAGGAGCACCTTGATTTATTTACGAGAAAAATGAAAAATTTTCTTTTGGGTCTTGGTTCATATATGATTTTTTTTTCTTTTCTTTTTTTTATGATTAGAGATTGGTCATAATTTGGTTGTTTATTTATTATTATTTATTTCCATTTTATTGTTTGTTTTGTTCGTTTGTTAAGAGTTTTGTTTCTTAAGTGTTTGTTATATATGTGGTCACCCAGTATCACGTGCTTTTATGTCTTTCTTTGGGCAGCCACTTGGATTTATGTCATATGTTAGATCATTTTGTCATACAATGAATTAAATTGAAATGCAATCCCATAGTTAAACAATCCCATAGTAAATTATAGGCTTACTACATAGATGGGTAAACGACAGCGGCTTACCAGAGCATATAATGCGGCCCGCAGACAGACGATCCAGTTTATGGTTCTTTGGGAATTCGGCTTTTCACTCTAAGCCATGTCTTAATTAAAAAATTAAAAAATTAATAATTAAAAAATTGCGAATGCCATGCTCTTATGTTCACTGGTGTTAAACATGCTAAGACGCCTGTTTGGCAAAGTTTGAATACAGAACTTTGCATAGATTCTCAAATCTCTTTGAAATTTACGTTAACTTTAAAACTTTAAAGAAGAATCATATTCTGTTTAGCGTTAAAATTTGAGAACACTCACTGCAATTCAGTAATATTTCTGCTAGTCCTGTGTCGGTGTAATGGGTTTCACCTTACCTTTGTAATACGGGACCCAGAGATCAAACAGCAACACACAATGCAGTGTGTTGCTGTAGCAACACACTGCAGGGCTGATGCAGGGATCTTAGCAGTCAAGAAGCGTTGTTAATCCGATTAATTATTTACTTACTTAATATGTTCACCACAATTGCAGAATGATCTCTTATAAAACGATCTTATAAATATTGTTTAATAATTTTTAATTTAATTAAAATCCAATTTAGTATGGATTTTTTAAAGTGCTTCATATATCAATTTTATAGCAATTTTGAGGCATATAGATAATTCTTTGGAAGACTTAACGGTACGCAGGCCGAAGAAATAAAATTGGTTCTGACAGACCATAGTAAGTTTTTCAGACAAAAACGCATAAGCGATGTCATTTCCATGTGGTATATCTCATTGGAAGCACAGTTTTGTAAAGTTTTCCAAGAAAATGTATGAAGCAAAATTTTGAAAGCTAATAATTGGTGGAAAATTTTGAAATTAAATCCTCCTGATAAAAAAAAAATATCATAGACAGGATACAACTTTCTTAAAACATAACGGACACAAGTTCAAGTTTCAAAATACTAAAAAATCCTTTTGTTTCTTAACCTAGCTGATCCTCCCAAAATTTCTTGGTCAAGATGTAATATTTCCTTAAGATAGGCTACTATTTCCTTAAGATAAAATAGATACAGTTAGGAAATTAATAAAAAGATAAAAAGCTAATTTAAACTTAAGACGAACAAAATTAGTTTCTATTAGACAACAACCCTTACACGAGCTGAAATCTCTGTGAATGAGGAAATGAAGCCTAAAACGCACTTTGCAATGGACTAAGACTTAAGACTTACAGAAAGAACTTTTAATATTTTGAAAATATTGTTCAAATACGTTCATTTTAAATAATGGTATTTTTGTTGCCACTCGTACATTCAAAAGCCTCTAATGTCACTTCCATTTTACTCAAAGCTTCAAAAAAGAGATTTAATCTGAAACTGATTTAGCGTAGTAAATTTATTTTCCAGAAATAGGTGGATATAAAATGAAGAGAGCCTTGATAATCTTTTTTATATTCTTGAATTATTAAACTTAATTGATTATTACAAATATGCAGGTGTTTGAAAATACAACTCCTGGAATTTATGGTGATAGTAAAACTTTAATGCTATGACGAAAAAAAACTCTCTAAAATATATATTTTGTTTACAACAAACTAAATATGACAGTCTATTTTCTTAGGATGTTTGAGAAGGTCAATAATATAAGGTTCATATTTGTTGTACATATTTGCGTGTAGGGTGCATATGTCAAATGGTTTTAATTTGGGTATTTAAAAGATACATATTAAAAAATTTGTATAGCTCTGATTCGGTGAAATAAGGTGAAATATATTTTCTCAAAGAAAAAAAAACAATAAAACCTCAGTTTATATGAACTATTAATGTATTCCAGCTATTTTCCCTGGAACTGTCTCTGTTATATCATCTCTGGAGGCCCACTTTTGGACACTCAACTGTTTTAATTAAATAGCCACCTAAACATTTGACCCACTGTCAAGTCGGGCTGTAGGGACTTTTGCAATATATAAAGTATTAAAAGAGCATCAGGTTTCCCTCAAATCCATTTTAATCCTTGAAGAGGGCACCATAGCTCCGGCATTTTTGGCCAGGCTAGCCCTTCCCAATTTCCTACCACCATTTGTATAAGTTGTGTAAGTCATACAACTTATAGAAAAATTGTATAAGTTTTACAAGTCATAAATTAAGCATATTGCCGAATTTGGATGTCTCCTTTTTGCAAGGACTCCGAAAATCCTACTGGCATCACCATATAAATTCTAAAATAGGGCATCAAGAGCGAGGTATAGCACCAATGAAGAAATTTTGCATCAGTAGCTATTTTATAGACGTACATTCACTACCCTCTCTCCAATGAGTTATCCTCTGCCTGTGCAACCGTTCGCCCGGGTTTTCTTTTTTTCTTTTTCTTTTTTCTCACAACAGTTTTTTCTTTAAAAAAAAAAAAAAAAAAAAAAAAAAAAAAAAAAAAAAAAAAAAAAAAAAAAAAAACTTTTGCTCCTTTCAAAAGGAAGTTCAACAGAAAAACCTCTTAGGGAAATCCCTGACTTAGAGTATTTCAGGACCTAATTTGTTTGTGGGCTGGTGCCCTTTTAACAGCCCATGAAATCATACCTTGGTACAGAACAAATCCAAATATGGCAATTAAGTGCAGGCACAGAACAGTGAAGTGTCTGTACAATATTGTGTGGTTTTGAGATTATGTTTTGAAACGAAGGGACAGCAATAGGACACAATTATTTAGTTTAAAAATCTTGTGTACATCCTATGCTAAATTAATTAAAATGAGAATAGCTAAAAAATGGATGAGGGCTTTCTTTTGCTAATTTTGTGGAAGAGCAGTGAAATTCTAAGTCAGTACTAAAATTCTTAGGTTGATTTCAGGTTGACCGTTAATTAGTAATTTCAAGGTTAGTTGGGGTTAAGTGTGAAAATTTACTTAGCTTTTCATTAATAGAAATGTATGAGGTTGTGTCTTGTTAATTGAACTATTGTAAATAGGATTTAATCTGCATTATTCTTCATATCTATTTACACTAATCCCTAATCCCTTCATAGATTTCTCTTAAATTTAGATTTCTCTTAAATTTTGTAACAGTTCAACACAATTATGAATTATCTTGTCTGTCCAAGCATTATATTATGGCATAAAAAATCAAATAAATGATGCGTAACTATGAATCGAGTGCTTCTGGTTTTTCATCAAATAAAAAAAAAAGTTTTTTTTCACTGAAAGTAAGGAGTGACATTAAAACTTAAAACGAACAGAAATTATTCCGTATATGAAAGGGGCTGTCCCCTCCTCAACGCCTTGCTCTTTACGCTAAAGTTTTTTATTGTTTAAAAAAATAGAGTTGTGAGAAAGTCAAACTTTAGCGTAAAGAGCAAGGCGTTGAGGAGGGGACAGCCCCTTTCATATACGGAATAATTTCTGTTCGTTTTAAGTTTTAATGTCGCTCCTTACTTTCAGTTAAAAAAACTTGTTTTTTTTTATTTAATTTTTGAACGTTTTTGAATAAATGCAGGTTTTGATCTTGGCTCACAGTACATGAATAATTAAAACAAAATTTTCATATTAATTTACTTTTATTTGGTTAAATGGCTTTCTCAAAACTTGTTTCATTTTATTTACGACCGTTTTTATTAGTATTAAATATACGTAACTAAAGAATTAATTTACGTAACGAACTTCTATATTCATATACTTCTATATTCGCCCCCTAGTCAATACCTTGCTCTTTAAGCGAAAGTTCGAATTTTGTTCCAATGTTTTCAAACTGACCGCTTAATCACAAAGGCCGTTAATTAGAATAAATAGCTCTTATGAAAGTACTAAAAAATCTCTGGCTTAAAGAGTGAGCTATTGACAAGGGGTGAACCCAATCATATATGTAATATTTTCTGTTCGTTTAAAGTTTTGATGTTGCTGCTGTTGCAGTTGAAAAACTTGTTTTTTTATATTTAATTTCTGATCTTTTTTTAAATTATGCTAGGAATTCCGGTGTCCCCTTCATAGCAATGTCCCTTCCCCCATGAAAACTTACTTCATTGAAAGATCCTCCCACATAATCCCCGACCCCCCCCCCACTACCAGGAAAAATCTCCCCTGAAAACGTCTGTACTGTATACTTCCCAATAACCAATACTATATGTTAACATTGGGTAAAGTTCATAACTTTTAGCCCTCCTCCCGGGAACTCCGGGGGATTAAGTCATCCTAAAAGACATACTTATAATATTTTCGAACATGCTGAACAAAATGGCTATCTCAAAATTTTGATCAGGTGACTTTGGGAAAAAATGAGCGTGGGAGGGGGCCTAGTTGCCCTCCATTTTTTTTGGTCACTTAAAAAGGGCACTAGAACTTTTAATTTCCATTCCAATGAGCCCTCCCACGATATTCTAGGACCACTGGGTCGATACGATCACCCCTGGAAAAAAAAAACAAATAAACACGTACCCGTGATCTTTCTTCTAGCAAAAAATGTAAAATTCCACATTTTTGTAGATAGGAGCTTGAAACCTCTACAGTAGAGTTCTCTGACACTCAAAATATGATGGTTTGATTTTCATTAAGGTTTTATAACTTTTAGGGGGTCTTTCCCCCTTTTTTCGAACATCAGCCAAATTTTCTCAGGCGCGTAACTTTTGATAGGTAAGATTAAACTTGATGAAACTTATATATTTGAAATCAGCATTAAAATCCAATTCTTTTGATGTATCTATTTGTATCAAAATACTGTTTTCTAGAGTTTCGGTTACCATTGAGCCAGGTCCCAATAACCAATACTATATGTTAACATTGGGCAAAGTTCATAACTTTCAGCCCTCCCCCTGGGGGCTTTGAGGGATTAAGTCATCCTAAAAGACATATTTATAGTATTTTCGACCATGCTGAACAAAATGGCTGTCTCAAAATTTTGATCGGGTGACTTTGGGAAAAAAATGAGCGTGGGAGGGGGCCTAGTTGCCCTCCATTTTTTTGGTCACTTAAGAAGGGCACTGGAACTTTTAATTTCCGTTCCAATGAGCCCTCCCACGATATTCTAGGACCACTGGGTCGAAACAATCACCCCTGGAAAAAAAAAAAAAAAAAAAAAAAAAAAAAAAAAAAAAAAAAAAAAAAAAAAAAAAAAAAAAAAAAAAAAATAAACACGCATCCGTGATCATCCGTGATTCTGGCAAAAAATGGAAAATTCCACATTTTTGTAGATATGAGCTTGAAACCTCTACAGTAGGATTCTCTGATACGCTGAATATGATGGTGTGATTTTCATTAAGGTTCTATAACTTTTAGGGGGTCTTTCCCCCTTTTTCGAAAATCAGCCAAATTTTTTGAGGCGCTTAACTTTTGATAGGTAAGATTAAACTTGATGAAACAAATATATTGATGAAACTTTTATATATTTGTATCAAAATTCCGTTTTTTAGAGTTTCGGTTACCATTGAGCCGGGTCGCTCCTTACTTACAGTTCGTTACCACGAACTGTTTGATTACATTTTAGTAAAGAATCTATTGCTCTTTTATACTGCTGAAGCCTTATTCCAAATTTTTTTTTTCCTTGCATAAAATATTCCAAAAGAGCAAGGTAGAGCCCAACTTAGGCACAAACCAAGCAGTATTTTTTGGGGTATTACTTCCCTTTCAGTGTTCACTTTACTTCCTTTTCAGTGTTCACTAAGATCTAACTGAACATAGTATTTCTTTTATTTTTCCTTTATTTTTGGCTATAAGAAAACCAAAGAGTAAATATATATATAATTTTTTGTTTCTTCCGTGTTTCTTCCATGATTTTAGGTTCACTTTTTTTTGTCATCTTTCTTATTATAGTTTGTGGAAGTATTTTGTCGGGACACCCATTCCCAATTAAGATATTGTTTTGGTAATTAATTAATTCTTCATGTGTTTTTAAGACGTTAGTTTTAAAATTCGATCAACTAATAAATTTCTTGCTACCACCCCTTCCCCCTTTTTAGTATCTTGAATGCAGTGATTTGAAGCAAAGGGTAAAAATAGGTATTATTCCGGGGTTTACGGTAAATTCTACTAATGCCTTATTTTTCTATGAATTTCTATGAATTTTGTATGAATTCCTGAGATCTACCATTATTAACTTCTTCCTGTTCCCTTCTCAATTGTAATAGCTAATATTATCCCCTCCCCCCCCGGTTATTTAAATGTTAAAGACCCTTAATTTTGATTTTCCCCTAATTCCTACTCGTGAAAACATCACCCAAAGCTTTTCAAACGTTTTGGATAAAGTTTGTATTTTCCCAAAGTTTCGGTCTTAAAAAAAATGCGATTTAAAGTTAATTATTCTACACTATCCACATGAATATTTACTAAAAGTGGGCACAAAGCTTCTCCAATCAGTACACGTATGAATTGATATATATCTTTTTTTTTCTAAAATCGAAGTAGATCGTGTACTTGTTGGCAGTTTCAAATATTCGATATTAAGAAAGAATTTTTTTTAACATTTTTTCAAATTCCACATAATTATTTTTGAAAATTCTCTTAGAATAATCAAGATATGGTCAAATATTTATTATTTCTAGTCTTAATTTATCAAAAGTACTTATATTTTGTAATTACTTGTTCCAATCTTTGAAATAACTTCATCATTTGGGATTTTATTAGAATTTAACCCAAGCTTAGCACCCTTTTCTAGAATCCACAATTTTATTAGATTGTTTTGACACTTCAGCTACACTAAGGATATATAAAAACTATGTCATTTTCTTAAAAATGTTGTTTAGTTTTTATTCCCTTTTTTCCCCCATGGAATGCTGAAAGAAAATCTTAGAAGTAATTAGTACTGATTTGGAATGTCAACGATCATCTGCTAAGGTAGCAAAAGTAAAAATTCATTCAATTTTTCAAACCTAATAGTTTTAAAAGATTCGTGACCTTTTCTGACTTCAATTAATTTAACATTAGCTACACGTAAAATTTTTCAAATAAAAAAAAATGTTTCATTTTGTTAGAGCTTCACATCAGGAGATAACCACGGACATACGTAACATAATACAGCAGTATTCCTGCTTTGTGCCTCTGCGTGATTGCCATACTCGGATTTGTTTTTAATATTATATGTGAGTTTCTTTAGTTTTTTGCTTTCTTTTGTGTTGTGTTTTGTGTTTTTCTAATCTTTTTATGTTATTCTCTAGCATGTAACATATCTAAATCTGGTTTAATTTAATATTTTTTTTTTTTTGTAAATAAGGGCTTTGGACATTCAAAACAACTGAACATTTTTTAGTAAATGTGTCTAAATTCTTTTTTTTTCGAAGTGACTTGTCTCAACCAAAAGTTTTACCCGTTTTCTGTCTTTCTGTCATTTCAAGCTGAAGAGTGGTGGAGTTTGATCTTGCTTTTGAAACCTGAGTGTCACATGCAGCTCATGGCAACAGTTCTATGCTGTTTCAGGTTTACCACCAAAATTGCTAAGACGAACTCCAAGATCATTTGCTTTTTCTTATCTGATGAGGCAATATTGTTTCTTCAAATTCAAGATCTGTTGTGTTGGTTCACCCTCCAATAAGCTCGTAATTAATACAACCAGCAAGTCTTCAGGACTTGCAAAAAACTTCTCAATTACCAGCTAATTTTATCTTAAAAAAGTTACTATTTAATTATGGAAGCGAATTTTTTTTAAACATATAAAAAAGGAAACATGTTTAAGTTTATCTACGGTCAAGAGACCGATAGCCATTAGTCTTAGTCAAAACCGTGGATTTCCCTTTTAAAATGTCTTGATCATTTTAACGTGTCTCATATTACCTTGAATATCTTGCTTATTCCCGGCTTTTATGTCTAGCTGCAGAAAAGCTGAAAGTCTACTTTTGCATAAGTAAGCAGAATCAAATACGGGGTGAGGAGTCATTTTATTGCTCTAAAAATTTATCGTATTTTTCATTTAGAGTTGAAAAAAAAGAATACAGGCACATAAATATAAGAGATAAATATCCAAGAAAGAATACATATGGGTTTCAAACTTAAACAGCTTTTTGTTAAGAGAATCCAAGATAATAAGGCTGAATTTCAGACCCAAGGGCTTGGAGGTAGTTATTAAGATCCATCCTTAGGTTATCAATAATCCCTGGTTTCAATCCTTCAGTTTTTGTGGAAAAGTGTTCAAACATGGCAAATTTTCCAAAATTTACTCGACAGGGCCAATTTTGCAAGTTTAATATGAAAGCCTGAATATTAATTATGAAATAAAGGATTAGAGTTTCTTTATATAGTAGTAAGCCTAAAAGAGGCATTTTTAGAGAAAGGGTTCGAGATCAATTAATGAACAAAACGATAAAATATCTTAATTGAATAATATATTCTGAGTGTGTATGAGGAACATAAACATGTATGTTTGCTTAAGGAGAAGAGAAATGTCAAATATTTTAGCCTGATTTGGCATAACATTTTCCAAAAGTAACCGAAAGCCTTTTAAGATATCTTGCAGAGTGGAGAGGAGGTATGCCGTGAGATGGAGGATTTCTGTCCGTTAGAGTATATAACGGACAGAAATCCGTTATTTAAGTCTGTTAGTGGAAAAATAAGCGAACCAAGCTCATTAAAAATCAATAAGAATCCTTGAAAACCACAGTTTATATAATTAGCAGTAAGTTTACCGCAGATGATTTCTGGCTCTTCATTCTCGGTGCGAACAAAAAACTCCTCCCACTTATTTGTGCACTTACGGATTAGTGGGTTTGCGTCAATCAATGAGAAATGGTTAGAAAGTGCATTATTCGTAATTGCGAAAGCAGAAAAAAACTTGGTGAGCCGGCCAAGTGGTTTGCAACTGTCCCATCTCACAGGTATGACTTAATTTATATACAAATTATGACAATCTATTATTTATATACAGTGGACTCAACTGATTGGCCTATGTAGGATTTTCTAAGAAAAAGGGGGCGGGGGGTTGATGAAATTTGTAAAAATAAGGATTTTTTTTTCTTCCAATAACTGGTGGAATAGATGTGATGGTTTGAGGGGCGGATCCAGGGTTTTGTAGGGGGGGGGGGGGGGGCGCAATAGGTTGTTCCGATAAACTTACGTTAGGAGCAAGTTTAATTAATGCAAAGTTGCGTTAATTAGGTAAATTACACTACTTTAGACTACTTTAGGGGATACCCCTCGCCCCCCCTCTGGATCCGCAACTGGATGGTTTATCATTTTTTTTTCACGTCGTGATATTTATTTTCTCAGATTATAGTTTCTGTGATAGTTGAAAAGTCTAGTTACCTGTTTTGGCGGAGAGCCGAGATAAGACTAGTTTCGTTTTCAATCAATGTTTTCGGATGAAATGGGCAGACCTTTCCTGAACTTTAAACAATAAACACCTCTGTTTGAAAATCTTAGCACTTTGTGAATTTAGATAGCGATAAGGGTTCCTGATTGAGACCAATTTTAGGACTTGGGTTCTAATTATTGGTTGCTGTTTCGTAAAGTTTTCGTAGTATATATATATATATATATATATATATATATATATATATATATATATATATATATATATATATATATATATATATATATATATATATATATATATATATATATATATATATATATATATATATATATATATATTTATATCGGCGCGTACAAACAGCTCCTCTCATTTGATCTGCCATCAGCGGTCCAATTACCCTGGAACACATATTTTGGCAGAAACTTTCTCAAAATGCCTTTGAAACCAACTTGAGACTTCGAAACCTATTATTAATTCCTAAAAACATCTAATAATAACATTGCACTACTAATTACCGATTTTCATGTATGTATTGGAATAAATTAATTTAAAATTAGTTTCTTCAAAATTAGTGTTCCAACGTTGAAGCCAAGTTTCGTGTTCAAGAGAGATCTGACTTGTCTACCCGTGAAAAGATCTAATGTCGCTTATGTTTATAGGTTCTCTGGAGCACTTGCACCTCGGTCCGGGTTTTTATAATGGGTGAGATAGGGAAAGATCATATGGCTATTTATATAAGCTGTGTTGGAAACAGAGGCATTTTGGAAAGAAAAAGGTAGATAATTACACCTTGCCTTGACGGTCAAATGCTGCCTTTTGCAGAATTCATCATCGGTCGTTAGGTACCAAAGACAACAACAACAAAAAACTGTTTTGCCTCCTGAATCAATCTAATTGGAATATACATTTCTGAAAAGTGAAATTTTCTGAGATTTTTTTTTTTTTTTGCTGTTTCAAAATTATTTGAGGTTAGTACCACATTTTGTCAGCGTTGCCAAGTTGAACTATGAAAACTATTATGCAAGCTAATTATTTAAATTTAACTACGTTTTTCATCTGTTTCTTCATCAAGCTTTAGGTACCAAGGACAACAAACAAAAACTGTTTTACCGTTTTGGTTTTCATTCCTGAAAACCAAAATTTTCTAAGATTTTTCTTTGGGCTGTGTAAAAATTTACTTTCATATCTTTGTCAGCATTACCACGTTGAACAATGAAAAATATTTTGCAAACTAATTAGTCAAACGTAACACCACATTTCATGTGTAAAAATTCAAAATTTACAATCTGTTGACTCCCAAAGAATACTGCAACTTCTAACAAAAGATGCACTTTCTTTGATTCTGTGGCGCATTATTGTTTACCTTGTCGTATTGTTATTTTTCACCCCTTTTGTGCTTATTTTTAGTTTAGAACTCGTTGCTGCCAAAAATTGTATAACTGGATGTGATGTATTTTTTGAAAAGGTATTTTCTATTAAAAATTGGATTGCAAAGTTCATCCAAATTTCTAATTGTATAGGGCTGTTTGTGATTACACTTAACCAAGTCAAACAATAAGATTTTATTTTCACTGCCTTTGGTACTACAAAAATCAGACATTTTTTGAAAATAGACACCTTTTGAGAATAAAGTGGTGAATAATACCCCATTAGCAAAAATGTTTTGCATTCCATCTTTTCGAGCATTTTTATTGACTTATTGAAGTATAAAGTTTTTGTTCCAAATGCAAAAATTCTTTAAATCAATCTTTCTTCAGCTGTCAAACCTGATGCTACGGTATGTTCTATCGGGAAGACTTGTACAATTGGCGATGCCTGTGTGGAGCCGAATCCGGTATGTAAAATCGGCGACGTTTGTAATGGACAGACTACGGCATTGGCAGTCCCTGGTTCATCGTGCTCATCTCCCAAGGATGATCAATATCAATGTAATTGTCCTGAAACACATCAGTTTAATCCCCGGTCATGCAAATGCATTAGTAAGCTACGTTTTTTGTTTTTATTTTAATCGTAGTGATATCAGTTAGCTTGTAAGACTTGACTTCGTTTGTCTGACACCAAAAGAGATCGAAGATCGACACTAATAACTTTCATATGATTGGCCTTAAGAATTTAACTGTTGTAGTAGACAAAAATTGAAATCTTTTCAATTTACGTCTAAGGTCCGGGTTTGCTTATATGAACTTGCATTTATACCCCCTCTGTTAAATAGAACCATCATAAAGTCAAAATGAAATCATTGTTATTAATGTGTAAAAGAATCTTTAAGCAATTTTATTTACTTAATATTATGATTTTAAAATTAAAAAAGTAATACCAGGATTGAGGCAATACAGCAGTGGCGTAGTAAAAAGCAAGGGGTCTCTTATGGTGTTGTTTTTAGTGTTTTTTTTTGTAAAATGGGTGGTCATGGGAAATTGAAAGGGGCTGATATGACAGGAAATTGAATTTATAGTTCCTTTTTAAGAGGATTTCCCATACCGTTTTTGCCTTTTAAAATAAACTTCAGTTGAGGTCCTGGAAATATTTGAAAAACAAGAGTGTCTGGTTGGCTTGACAATTACTCAAACGAACAGAAATGAACGAAGCAATTATGTAAAAAACGGTTCAACTGAAAATGAGACCCAAAAAAGGGCAAAAACTTTTACGATCGCCTCAAAACTTGTATTCTGGAGTCCTTGGGTCAAAGATGCCCTGACGCTAAGATGGAAAAAAAAAACTTTACTGCTTCTAAAAAGGGAAAAGAACTCTGTTATCTGGTGGCCTCTTCGTCTGTAGTTTTCATCAGTCCAGAGAAAAAAATTTAGTTGACTGGGATCATATTCAAACTGTCTATTCAGAAAGACCAAAGATTTGTGGTTTCCAGAAATTGAGTGAAAAAAAAATTCCTCTTCTCAGATCAGTTTGAAATATTATATCCATGAGTCCTTGGGTCAAATTGATTCCAGTGCTGAAGAAAATCGAAATGATTTTTCTTTTCTTTGTGTTTTCGTCAATATGTCATGTCTGAAATTAGGAAGATATCTTTTTTTTCGTTTCCGATTGTCTTGAAACTTATAGGCAATGTATACCAGGGCCAGGAGACTTCAGTGTCCCCAACCTTGAAAAATTAGGTTTTTATTAGGTTTTTATTAGGTAATAGGTTTTTCTTATTAGGTTTTATTAATTTGTAATGGAAACAAATTTACCGGGCTTGGACCGAAGTTTAAACAGAGGAAAAGGTACTTAATGAAGAAAAATTATTTGTGTTGATTCATCACATCTAAATTGCGTCCAAAATTGTGTCCTTTCGATTGGCTTGAAACTTACAGAGCCTTCTAAAATACTGGGGAAATAGTTGTTTGTATCAATTTGTGAAATTCAAGAATTGATTTCAATTATCAGCTTGAAACAAGCCAGCCATGTAGACAGGGCCATGGGCACCACAACAAGAAGAAAACTGTTGAAATAAAGGGCTGTATCATTTTGCAATATCTGAAATTTTATGTGGAATTTTAAATGGAAAATTTAAGCTAGGGCAAACTATTCAAAATAATTTTCTAACTTGTTTACAAAACAGCCCCTTCTTAAAGCTTGACCTATCAAAGAGAAACTTTTTATTTGAAACCATTGGTTGAAAAACAACGATTGCAAAATAGGTAATCAATTAAAATTTTGAAATTTAGTAAATTAATCAATTACTTGAAGCTGAAATCTAATTAGTGGAAATTTTAATTAATTAAACGGTATTTTGATTCCTAAATTCAAGAGCTTAAAAATGGAAAATTATAAGGATCATGACCAAAGGCCTAGCTGGGGTTTTCTTTCTCATAGATTATAATTATTTCAACCGATCCAGACAAGAAAAGGGACCATAGTGGGGCCTATGTATGTCCTTTGTCTGGCACCAACAATCTTCTCTTTTCAGAGGCAGCGCAATAGCGCTGCCTAAATAAAGAACGATGTGGGAACAATGTTTTATTTATTTTTCCTCCAAACATGATTGGAGGTCAACTAGCCCCCCCCCCACGCTCATCATTCCCCACAACACATCCAATCAAAATTTTGAGATAGCCATTTTGTTCAGCGTAGTTGATTTCCAGATAGAAAATATGTTTTTGAGGAGGACACTCCCCCACAACCCTCGGGGCAAGAAGAACGATGTCGGCACAATGTATTATTTATTATTATTTTTTTTTTTTCCTTTAGAGCAGGGCACTTCATATGGAAGGGGTCGACGTAGAAACTTCAAATGGGCTCATTCAATTAGAAATCGAGAGTTCTAGTGCCCTTTTTAATAGTCGAAAGTGATTGGAGGGCAACTAGCCCCCCCCCCCACGCCCATCATTCCCCGAATCACATCCAATCAAAATTTTGAAATAGCTATTTTGTTCAGCGTAGTTGATTTCCAGATGGAAAATATGTTTTTGAGGAGGATACTCCTCTACAACCCTCAGCGCAGGGGTTTTAAGTTTAAAAAAGACTCATTCGATTGGAAATTCAAAGGGCTAGTGCCCTTTTTAAGAGTCAAAAGTGATTGGAGGGCAACTAGGCCCCCCACGCCCATCATTCTCCCAAACACATCCAATCGAAATTTTGAGATAGCCATATTGTTCAGCGTAATTGTTTTCAAGATAGAAATATATATTTTTGAGGAGGACACTCCCCAAAAACCCTCAGGGCAAGGGTTTTAAGTTATGCCCTGGGGGCATATAAGGTTTTTATTGAAAGTGTTGTCGTAGAAACTTCAAAAGGGCTCATTCAATTGGAAATTCAAAGGGCTAGTGCCCTTTTTAATAGTCAAAAGTAATTGGAGGGTAACTAGCCCCCCCTCCACGCCAATCATTCCCCCAAGCAAATCCAATCAAAATTTTGAGATAGCAATTTTGTTCAGCGTTGTTGATTTCCAGATAGAAATTATGTTTTTGAGGAGGACACTCCCCCACGACCCACAGTGCAAGGATCATAAGTTATGCCCTGGGGGCATATAAGGTTTTTATTGAAATCTTCGTCGTAGAAACTTGAAAAAGGGCTAATTCGATTTGAAATTCAAAGGGCTAGTAGCCTTTTTAATAGTCGAAAGTGATTTGAGGGCAACTAACCCCCTTCTCACGCCCACCTTTTCCCCAAACACATCCAATCAAAATTTTTAGATAGCCATTTTTTTCAACGTAGTTGAAAGTTTGGGAAATTAGGTCTTTAAGGATGACAGCCCCTTCCCCACTGCCCTCAGGGCAAGGGTTGTAAGTTATGCCCTGGGGGCATATACAGTTTTTATTGAAAGTGTTGTCGTAGAAACTTCAAAAGGGCTCATTCAATTGGAAATTGAAAGGGATAGTGAATTTTTTAATAGTTGAAAGTGATTGGATAGCGACTAACGCCCCTCTCACGCCCATCATTTTCCCAATCACATCCAATCAAAATTTTGACATATCCATTTTGTTCAACGTAGTTGAAAGTTCTGGAAATTAGGTCTTTTAGGATGATAACCCACTCAGAGCCCTCAGTGGAAGGGCTGTAAGTTATGCCCTGGGGGCATATAAAGTTTATATAGAAAGTTGCTATAGAATATTCAAAAAGGGCTCATTTGATTGGAAATTGAAATTGCCCTTTTTAATAGTCGAAAGTGAGTGGAGAGTCATAAAACCCCCCTCTTACGCCCACCATTTCCCCAAAAACATTCAATCAAAGTTTAGATATAGCCATTTTGTTCAACGTAGTTGAACTTTCTGGAAATTATGTATTTAAGGATGACAAACCCCCCAGAGCCCCAAGGGCAAAGGTTGTAATTCTGCTCTGGGGGCATATAAGGTTTTTATAGATAGAGTTGTCGTAAAACTTCAAAAGGGGCTCATTCAATTCGAAATTGAGAGGGCTAGTGCCCTTTGTAATAGTCGAAAGTGACTGGAGGGTAACTAACCCCCCTCTCACGCCCATCATTCAGTAGTAATCAAGATACTACTTTGCCAACGCCCCCGTACCAAACAGGTTTTTCTGGTAGGTAAACATGTCATTACACTCTTTGCCAAGAGGAACGTGTATAACTTGATTGGCGATTAGGATTTGAATATAAGGAATGGTTTTCACTACAATTCATATTAGTAAAAGAATTGGATTCAAAGAGAATAGTTTTTATTTGAGAGGATATTAGTGGAGAAAAAAAATGAGTGGTGCATTTACACTATTGGAGATTAATGATGGAACCGACAGCAGCAGCAGCAACGATATACGAGTACCTAATGTAGCTGTGGAAATAACTGCTGGCTGTAGACTATGTCTTGAATGGGACACTATGTATGCTAGATATGTGATATCATTAAGCAAATTTAAGCAGGAGGAACAGCTGTGTTTTGCTGGAAAAGTAAATATTCTCCATATAAATAAACTTCGGTCAGCATTAGATGTTCTATCGAAATATATTGATGAGAACAAAATGCATCAGTGAATATTATTATTATTGTAATTATGTTCAATAAAACTGTTTCTAAATCAATGGTATTTTTTCTTTTTTTTCTATAGTAGACTAGCGTATATTTTGAGTACAAAAAAGAGATTCTGATTAGTCTGAAGTTGGTTGTGAGAGAAAGATCGAATCATGAGGAATCTAGTTCTTATGGAAAAGCGTTTGATTCTAGACGATGATTTTCTAGAGTTGTCTATTCAAAGGAAGATATTTTCTCAGGGAATGCTTGTCGATATAATGAAAACTGATTCTCCATCATTAGACTATTGTATGAAGCTTCTACATCGTGGTCCAAATGCATTTACACAATTTATTGATATATTGATCACGACACAGCAAAATGATATTGTGGATATGCTTTTAAACATTAGTTTTTAGAAATTTAGGACTTTTTTTTTCATAAGAAAGATGGTGCTCAAGGATGATTTACTCCTCTCTCTCTCTCTCTATCTCAGACAATTTTTTTGATGTTGCTAGCTCAGTTTCATTGTGGCAGTGAGAGCGTCAACACATGACAAAATGTTCCATACATGCCCACTATGTATGTACTCACTGGGCAGTTGGTCATCATGTGAGAATTGCACAATGATTGAGGAGTGTGATGAAAAGTGTAGATTATGCAACCCGTGTAAATTGCATAGAGGATATGCTGTAAAAATTAAAGGTTGTAATTCCTGTCTTGAAGAGGTGTGTGACTCTCATCCTAGAGGCCACCTATGCTCCAATTGTCATTATGAAAAATGTAAGCAATGGGAGAGTACATATCCCGGTATGATTGGAAAGAATCCTAACCGGGATTTTAGTTTATTGCTACGAGATTGGTATCGTCGTGGTTTTAGATTGTTCTGGGGGGAGGAACCAGGTCAACGATTCAACTGTTGGAACAACAAGAGAATATGGTTTCTACGTCATTGCTGTGAAGACACTGGGTGTTATGATTATAAGCCCACTGATTTTTATTTGGCAGTGACAGAATGTGATTCGACACTTGAGGACACTGTTTGTGAAATTGCTTCAAATACACAAATTGAAACATGTGAATTCTATAGAATGAATGCGAATAGTATCATTGACTATACAAAGAGATATGACAAGAGTGAAGTCACACTCTACTGTAGAAAATGTGACCCTGACATTGCAGTACATCAGAATCAGTACACTGTGAATTCAAATAATCTACCTGCACTAGTTGTTGTCGACAAATACCTAGTAGTGGATGAAATCTAAAAGAGTAGAAAAGTCGTTTTATCATGTATATAATTTTTTTTTTATTAATAAACAATTTCACATACATCTTTGGAACATTTTATTCTTAGGGCACTAAAATCAATATTAAATACACTTGTAAGTATATTCTCCACTAGAAAGTCGTTCAATTGAGGTAAGTCAACGTAGATGTTGAGAAACTGCTTGTAGGTGTAGCCACGACATCTGAACATGAAAAAGAGTAGTGCATGAAAGCCACATGTCTTAGTCGCTAAATCCTGTACTCTTCGTTGATTTTGAATAATGGTTTTCCCACTGCTTTCAATAAAGTTGCTGATGTATGGAGCGTAGAATTTATACGATAGGCCAAGAGGATCAAAAAATTCAATATTCTTCGCCGTTTGAAAGATGCATAGCCAATGACCGGTCTTCAAAGTCGATGGACTGCTATTAACAATGATTAGGGTATTGTTAACACTTGGAATTTTTTCAATGAAGTCCGAGGGTATGCAATAGGACTTGTACTGGGACATGTATGGATCCATACTAAATACATTGATTATTTGATTTGTGTTCATGGTGCAAGGTCTAGTAGAACACTGCCGTCGGGTGTGATTTCCCAATAGGTTTCAAATTGGCTCAGTGATATTAGCGTGATACTCTCAGTCAGAGCATCGGCAAATGTACACTCTAAACGTACATTCCCAGTTCGTACTATGCTCATATCCTGTGTACCTGACAAGTCCAAAACAATAACCCCATGATTTTTTGAAAACATTGATTCGGTTATTCCATTTTCAAATAGTTGAGAGTCATGATCTAGGGATTGCATGGTCAACTCGTACAGAGTTCTATAGGATTTTTTATCAAATGATAGAGTGTACAGTGGAATACCATTCACTTTGCACACAAGGCTAGATAGACCGAAAAAATTAAAATCATGGGGGGATTCAGTCCAGGATCCAACGGCACTGCCACTCTTCACAAAGGCCAAAGCCAATTTTGAAGGGATTTCTCCATTGATAAACGATGAATCGCTATAGCTACGAGAACCGGTGGCAATGTGACGTTGATTGGTGATTGTATGGGGGACAAGAAGTTTAATGTTGTTACCATTGGCTCTTAGCTTTTCCACTGCCAATGCAACAGAGCTCATAACTTGTTGTTTTCGGACGTGGAGAATTGCCGATGTGATAATAACATTTGCATCGGGTGCTGCAGGAAGTGTTTTTCTCAGAATGAAATTCGATGGGGCCATCTGTAACTTTATGTCAATCTTGACATTGGGAGGTAGCCATTGGGATACATTGAATATCTCATGATTTAATTTTCCAACTAGATGATACTCCTGGGTCACTGCAGTGGTCAACTCACCGTCAGTATCAACACCTGTTCGATATTCATAGCCCAATGATTGTCCTCTCATCTCCTTGTACGCCTTTGGCGTCATCATCATAAATTGTATGTAGCTTGCATAGTTGGATAAATTATTGCTGGTGCTCACCAATGTACCATTAATAAATACATTAATTTGTTTGAATAGGTTGTGTAGAATACAGTTTTCATAGGAGAGACCATCACCGGCATTTGGAGTTGTATTATCTGACTTTTTCTTCACCACAACATTTAAATCAATAAATGTTGATGACAAATCAATGAAATAGTCTTCATTGGAAAATATTTGAAAGTGTATATTTTCCGAGAGGGGCTGTTGAGGGTGAAATTGTTCATAGTAGCCATACTTGACACTGACATCAACATTTTCAGCATTGAATAGATTCAATGAGGAAGTGATTGATGGATATGATTCCTTGTGAGGGAGATAAGTCATCTTAAGAGAAGAAATCCTTCTTTGATCTAACGATCTTTTTCTTCTTCTTCTTCTGCTGCTTATTGGTCTTTGTTGTTTTATTTCTCAAAGTCCTTGTTGATGTCCTTTGCTTCCTGCCTGGGTGGAGACTGATGAGTGAATGACGCGAACGCATCCTTTTCAATCCCTCCCCATTTTGTCGAGATTTTAATTGTTCGCCAACGGCTCTTGCTGAAGATCTAATATTTTCTTTAACACTCTCCTTGAAATTCTTGCCCGACCCCCAGTCCTGTAGTGTGGAGGCAGCAAAATTTGATGCAGCAGGTACAAGATATTTTCTGGCAAGGGGTAGTGCAGAACGAAATAGCCTAGCAAACCAGCTACCAAGACCATAGCCAGACATTGTAGTACGCCCCTTGTAGTAGTCCAATCCATTGCCTATTTGACGTGGACTCAAAGCACCAACATAACAGTCAATATCGGGACAGACAAATGGAATTCTTCTATTGTTCATTTTTTAGGTGATTGTACCGTCTTTGTCGTTGACAATAGGTCGAAAATGACATGTAATCACTGCTAGGCCTTTTGAAATTGCTATTGGATCACCTAATTCGGTTCTTAGTGTTAACTGACAGAGTTCCAAATAGGAAGTGTTTACGGGAATATACTGAAGATGCTTTATATTGTAGTGGTGAACATGTTCTTGATTGGTTTTTCGTTCAAGAACTCGTAGGAGGGGAACATTTGAATTACCAACCCGAGATGTTTCCACAAATGAAGCGTAGAGAAATATACAAGTGTCCGTGGAGAAGCTGGGTGCATAGTCTGCATAGATAACTTGGTCACTACCACTGAAATTTTCTGTCCTAATAATACGTTTTTTAAAACCAAGAACCTCACGTAAATTCTCATTGAGGAAAATTCTTTCATTCTCAAATGGATTGGTAATATAAATTCTCCTTTGTTCTGTCGAGTAATTGAAAGTGAAACCACCTTTTTTTCGACTTGCAATTTTTTTGTTGATAACTCGACACAGTTCATGCATGTTATTGTATTCTCTGTAGGGGATGTTAGCAATAGGGTACTGATTAGAGTCAAAAGTTGCCATTGCACCTTCATCACCGAATTCAAACGGTCTAATTTTTATTTCATATTTACGATCCTTTCTCAGGATGTCATAGGTATTTTTGAGGATACAGTCGACAAGGGCCACTTCATATGCACCGTCAAATTTGATGGCGGGTGAGAGTTTTGTCCAAAAATCACTTGTCGTATTCAAGTCATTGTAGAGAGGATCGGAAACGTTGGACATGAAAGTTACATAGAAATCATTGGGCATTGTCAATATCTTCAACACCAATCCAAGAATCAAAATCAGAGTTGTATCCTAGCCAGCGAACAAGTAACTGTTTCTTACCCCCGCGAGTACGTGTCTTTAATATCTTTTCAATTTGATAGATTTCACTAGCATTTTTAACTTTTTGCAATTCATAGTCATAAAAGCCGCCGAGAATCTCTTCATCTTTGGTATCACGCAGGCGATAAGTTATGGGTTTAGTGTCTAGGATTTTTGCCACTTTAAAAAGTTCAGTGGACCACAAGTAATTCCCCTTTTCAAAAACATTAGTTGTTCTATTAATTCGAACAGTATCACCAACATTGAATTTATTTTTCTTCTTCTTCTTGGCTTTTGATTCATTGGAATATTGTTTAAGAAAGGTGTCAATTGTATTATGATCCGAATGATGAACTTCCGTTGGTGTAGAGTTGGACAATGAGCGATGAGGTCGTTGATTATAAATCAACATGATTTTATCTAGATCATGAATAAAAGCTGGTGTATTTTTCAATGTACAATATCTTGAAATTAAAAGTCGAATAGTTCTTATCAATCGTTCGGCCAATGCAGCCTTTATAGGACTGTGACTATGATAGAGCAGTGTACTATATTTCTCTAGTACTTTTGCAACATGAGGATTAACAAATTCACTACCGCGATCCGTTTGAATTTTTTTATATGAATCCTTTTCGAGAATACTTTCAATGGCCTGAGCAACTTCAACACCTCTCTTTGATCGCAATGGAATTGCATATGCATAGCGACTAAAAACACTGATTGCAAGTAGAATGTACTTGTACGGTGTATTGTGACGTCTTTGAAGCTCATCTAGAGTCAGGAGATCTGCTTGCATTATATCCAATGGGTAAAAGGATTTAGTTTTTCGATATTGATTGGCACGAAGTCTATGATTTCTATGCAGAGTGTAACTTGGTTCATTTTGTAGATAGTCTTGTACACTTTTAGTGCGAACACCCGTGACTTTGGAAAGAGTTGTGGGGGAACTTAAACTCCCCGCCTCGCCAATATTTTCATAAACACCTTTCAGAACTTCAGCCATTTTGAACGTAAACACGTTGTGTAACGTCCGCTACCCTTTTGTATACTGGCTGCTGCCGCTGCTGCTGGTGACGGAGACGTTGACTTGATACGTCTTCGCTTTTGTCTAGCTATCAATGGTGTGCTAGTATTTTCCAAAATTGATTTAAAATCTTCTTCTGCTTCAAGTTCATCTTTTAATGTTGATGATGATGATGCACGTTCATTTAATTTTTTTAGAATTTGTCTATTGCCAATAAGACTTTTGGGGAAGTTTAATGTATTTAGAAAGTTGTATAGACGAGTGTCAAATGATAATAGTCCTTTACGATTTGTAACCATGTCATACATTAAATCAAGTAGATTATAGCTCTTGCCCTGAATTATAATCCTTTCCCCATTGCTCTCAACTTGAATTTGATCACTTTCCAAGAGATAGATTAGGAGTCGTTTACTTTGTTCACGATATGAGTGGGGCATTAGATTTCCAATTTTCAATACAATTGAATCCAATTCCTCCTTCTTTAATTGTGTTCCAGCAGCAGCAGCAGGAGACTCTTGAGGAGATGATTCTTTTTTGAGATCAGCAGCAGCAGCAGTGGGCTTTGATCGATAGTGTTTGTCCACTCGGCGAAGTGCATCTTGAAGTAAAATCAGTTTTTTATCATCATCAATAGTTTCATTGTCGAGGAATTTACTCAGATTGTCCTCAAAGTGTTCGACGGGTGAGAGAGCGAGTTCTATTGGAGTCAATTTATAGGGTTTTGCCATTCTCACTAGAGAAAAACTGTTTACAAGTCCTGCAATTATTGGCAGTAAAAGTGTGAAAAAGCTACCGCCCGCCTGAAGAAGTCGTTTCCTTTTAAAATTCTTTCCTTTCTTTTAGAGGCCAATGTACGTACAATGGAACGATGTTGCTTTGCCTGTTGCTTAACTACTTCTGGTAGTTGAACATTACCCTCGGTCAAATTTAAACAAAGTTCAGATATTAGATTAATGAAATCATTGTCAATACCATGTTTGAGTATTGCTTTTCTAAGCTGAGGTTTTGAAGTGCTTAGAACTGAAAACAAGTGTCTATTTTCATGTAGTTTCTTCAGTGTCATGATAGCGACTAATAGGTCTTTTTAGTGTTCACCGGGAGATATACTGTAATTTCATTGTCGAAAATATCTGTGACTACACGCAGATCCTCGGGTGTATTTTGATTAAGATCCAGCAGGATATAACCGTGGGGTTTATTAGTTGCCTGATTGTATGCTGAGAGCAGGAATTTAGGGGCACCTGGATAGATTTGTTTATTGAGGGTTATTAGCGAGCTAGAATCACGAACAACTCTGTAGATGATATAGTAGGTACAGTTCAAAGCAAGTGTTCGCATACATTTGCTCTGATGAAAGAGATTGTGAAGAACCAGAGTAACGGAAATCTGTTCATGATGAGAGCGAACAGTGAACAATTGCAACATTTGCTGGGACCATTGTTCAATGGATTCAGCCAGATCGTCAATGATCAGCCAAGAGTTTGGTTCAATAATGTTGAAAACGTCAAGTCCCTGTATGAACTGTATCTGCATCGATCCCATGGCAGCAATTGCTTTTATTTTATTGTACGACTCCTGCCAAATACTATAGCAATAGTAGATTTTTTTCGGCTTTTCCGCAAACATTTTATCACAATTTTTAATTATTTTAGTTAAGAGTGTTGTTTTGCCCGACATTGAGGGACCACACAGAAACGATCTGAATGGTGTTTTAAATTGATACATGTTCCTTTCAACAGTTCACCTGGAGAACAACTAACTGTAGACCCTAATTGTCTAATGACTAAATAATTTTTTTTCCCTACTACTCTGTTCTTCCAGAAGACAAAGACAAAAGACAAAGAATCATATTTTTTTCTTTTATTATATGCAGATAAAAAAGTAACAATACATTGAAAAAATACACTTTTTTTTAAAATTTATTCATAATAAAAAAATACAACAACAACAACATTTACATAGGTACACACAGATAAAAAACACTTTTTTTGTTTATAGAGAAAAAAAAAACGTTAAATTAGAGAGAGAGCACTTGAAAAAATAAATTTTTTTTTTTTAATTTATTTATTTTATTCATAATAAAAAAATACAACAACAACAACAACATTTACATAGGTACACACAGATAAAAAACACTTTTTTTTTGTTTATAGAGAAAAAAAAAACATTAAATTAGAGAGAGAGCACTTGAAAAAATCAATTTTTTTTTTTTAATTTATTTATAATAAAAATACAACAACAACATTTACATGGGTACAGAGAGAGAAAAACATTTTTTTTTTTTTTTTTTTTTTTTTACAGAGAAGAAAATATTAAATTAGAGATGACACTTGAAAAAAAAAAATCTGCTCTAAGTCCAAAAAAAGAGATAACTTTGGTGTCGGTGCGCCTCCCGCGCTGGCGGCGGCCGCCCCCCCCCCCCGGGCCGCGAGGCCCCCCCCCCCCCCGGGCCGCGAGGCCCCCCCCCAAAGGTTTTTAGGAAATTAGTTACAGGACTTTATTTAAACCGAGACTTTCACGGTGGGCAATACATTCGATCCGGTCTGAAGTTAAATAGTGACCAAGGGGGAGGGTGGTCACACCATCTTGACAAACATAGACCTTGTCGGAAATGGTACTCATGGCTATTTTCTCTACATTTACAGTATAGTTCTTGTACTTCAACGAACGAATTGCCAACAATTTGGCTCGTGGAATTGTATTTTGAACAATACAATTCCTGTAAATGTCCATATTGAAATTCTTGTCCACATAGCGCGTGGGTACTCCTTTGCAACGTTTCTTGATTTCCTCGTCGTGTGTCTGTATAAAGTACACCTTCGGACCTACAAACATACCACGGGAAATCAAGTCGCTACCCGTTTCAGATTTTAAAAATAAAAGTTGATTGGGCGCCCGACGTTTTACTAGCTCAGGGTAAAGACCAACACTCCAATTGGTGTAGTCCATCCGTGAACTGATAATTTCACCGTGCGCCAAATCATCAATTAGATTTGATGTTTTTACTTTGAGCAGTAGAGAATCCGTGTCACCGTAGCAGACCTCTACTTGCCCCTTTTCCGGCCACTGTACCCTAGCCACATTGTAGTAGAATTCCAACATGAGCTTTTTTGAGATCTCCAAGATAGCACTGCCTGCTGCAATATTTTTATTCAGGACAATGCGTCTTTTTTTCCTATTCAAAAGTACCATGTCCGGGCCAATGATTGTAAAGGAAGTGTAATTGGGATCGGCAATAATTCGAGCACATTGTTCTGGATCGGTCACAACGTCGCAACGATTCCTATTACGAACACTCTCACACATTTTGCCGAAAGCTGAATTCAAAATGAGTTTATAAATTTCTTTTTCAGCTTTCGACTTTGCTGCAGAACGTTTGCTGACAAAAGTGTCAACAAACGTTTTCAAATAGGGTTTTTGACTAAACTCGAGTGCTCGGTGAACCTTTGTGACGTTGAAACCATTGTTACACATCCATTTTAACGCTACATGATGTACAACTATGTTTTTTTTCGGCAGAAGGTCAGCAATAAGTTTTTGTTTTGAAGGCGCCCAATGCAATCCGTCCACCTCGACTAAATGCCTATTGCGAGGGCTCAAAGAGTCCTTAGTCACAGGTCTATTGATGCACGGGAAAACAAAATCCTTTACTGAATCGTGAAGCTCGACTGGTATCTCTCCATCAATTTCAAAAAACCATCCAACCGGTCCATTCTCCTCAACACTGTCGTCGCCAATGTTGGGGAAATGGGGAGCTTGAGGGTCATTGAGCCATTTATAGTCGCCGCAAGGTAGTGCATAATGGGACATGGCCGAGGGGTAGAGAGAATTCATATCGAGGAAAACTGCATTTGATTTTGTCCCCGTCTTCTCCCCCGTTGGATCAGTTTCCAAGATACGGTCTCCGTGAAAAACAAAACCCCCCCTCATTGACCTCTCGATGAACAGGTGCTGATCAATGTCAGTGATTAGCCCGATTTTTTCCCCACTAATTTTCAGGATGAGGTCCATCACTAGATGAGGCGAAGAAAAATAATACCCCAAATCAAGATTAAACTCCTCATAGATTTTATCCGTATTTTTACACATAATGTCTAACAAAGTTAACACGTCACTCGACAAATACAGCTTGCAGTAGTCAAATCCATTTTTACACCCTCCCGCTGCCCAAACTTTTTTAGCAAAACTGTATTCCTCGGGGGTGCAACTACGATCGTGAAGACTGTCGTAAAACGATTCAATACAAGGAATAGTCTCCTCGGCGAATCTCGACATGGAACAATAAAAGTCATAAGGATAGATGCCCTTGACCGTTAACAAATCATATAAATCATTTGGAAATTGTTGCTTGAGAAGGGGGAAAGCGTTGCTGCCGTCATCGTTTTTCTGCACTTGAATTAATTCGCTCAATGATTTGGGAAAAAAACTGTAGGAATCTAAAAAGCGAATTTTATTCGTGTACTCAACACCGGCTTCAACAAATTTCCACATAAATTCCAAAACAAGCAACTTTTCCGATGACTTAGGTATGATTTTGTACGTAAAGCTGTCTATCACCCATGCATCATCATCCACTGTTCCATTTCTTTGAAGATGTGCCAATGCAGGTAGCACAAACTTCAGATCGTAGTTAGAGTTATGTATAAAAACCGGTAGAAAAAGTTGTTGTTTAATTTTTAAATTACACGAATTGTGAGCCCACCCCCGAAAGTTACTTTTTCCCGTTGAATTGGGGTCAATAAGGTGATTGTGGTCCTGCACCGCGTCTTTTGGGGCAAGGGCACCCCTACACACCCAACAAATTGTTCCCTTTTCCAACGCCAATTGCTCTTTATCCGACAATGTCATCGGATAATTAGTATGACGTAATCGTGAAATTGCCCTGTTTGCCGTTTTTATTAAAGAAACCAATAGCTTTTCCATACTGCCCTCCTCGTCCATAGTCAAAAAAAACTCTTCCAATAGCATTTTATTGTTGGCGTCGCGACGGGCATGTGCGTAGGAACACGCAACTAGTTTGTGTTCCTTGACTATATTTGGCCTTGATGGGTCTGATACCTCAACCAGTCTTGTTTCACAATCCAAAGACATTTTATCAGATTGCAGAAGAGAATTTTGAAAATTTTTAAATTGTAAAATGTCTTTGCCTTCTGCCGGCATTTCTATTCTTTGATTTCCGTGAATTTTGCAATGCCCCATGTGATCTGAAAACGTTCGCTCGGATCTAAATGGGGAGAGGCACATGGGACAATAGAAACGTTCACCTTTCTTCGCACCTTGACAGAGGAGTCGACTTATCGCCGTAACGGGGAAAAAATGACCATAAGAATTTACATCTTTGGGAGGCTGGTAAATAACCCATACAAAATTTTTAACATTTTCCACAATCGGTGTCCTCACTGAGTACAAAACCCCTTTTTTATTCGGTTTTTTCCCCCCATCTACAAATTCAGTGTCGTACTGGAGAACAACTACCCCCACCCCAAGATTTTCATTTGCTTTCTCGAATATGCTTATTTCTTTAAAGGACACCGGATATTTTCCCTCTAAACAATCAAAATTTACTTTAGGGAAATTTTTTCCACCGTTACGTGCAAGTTTGTCAAGATTTTTCATTTTTGACTCATTATATAATGTCTTATGGGCCGCCGCTAAAAATGCATACTTAAAGCATTGAAGTCCAGTGTCAAAATTGAAACCCTGAACTCCTCCTGTAGTCGACAAATCTGGGTGGCATTTTATTCTTTTACCTCGCCCTCCCCTTAAAATAAAGTTTTTTTTAAATCTACTGAGATTCAGATCCATGCGTTCAATGTATAAAATGGTGGAACCACTCCCCCTCTCATTAAATGTATCCAAAGTTGAAATTAGTTTATTTACCCAGTTGAAAAAGTTGTCTTCAAAATCGTTTAGACCTGGGTAAAAAGTCTGGTTCCCCGTCGAAAAATGAAAATAAAAAATGTCCCCAGATGTCCCCTTTTGTAAATAAACTTTTTGGTTCACTGATGCTTTAATTCCCCCCTGACCTCCCCAATTCTGGATCTGAATATCAATAAGTGCTCGAATTTTGTCGATATAGCTATGGAGATTTTTCACGGGGTCAGTTAAAATAATGCCAGCGTTTTCCTCGGGAAGGCTAAAATCTACCCTGTACGTTTGCAAATGACCTAGAGCAGATTCTAACAGATAAAAATCAGGCAATTCCGGGGACGTAGTACTGTTTTGATGTCCTGACCCTGTTTGTTCAATCACATTGGAGGGTTGTGACATGAGGTCCCCTAGTACATATTCTAAGGTGTTTGGGGACAATTGGTCAAGCCAGCCTGTATTGTCCTCTGATGGAATTTCATTATGAGGACCCAGTTCAGATTTACTTGTAGCATCATCTAAATATTCGCGCATGAAACTATCTGCCCACTCTGGGTCCTCAACCATGTCAATATCACAAGTTAAGTCCTCCAGGCTGGCCATTTCCCCAAAAACATCATTAAGGAACCCCTCATGCCACTCCATGTTCTCTAGAACCAGTGTAGGTTCATCCCTGAACTCTGCTGGTGGTGACAGAATTGGTTCTGTAAATATACTTGCATCATCACTCAATGGTGCTGCCGCTGGGGGTGCTATATTTTTAATCTGTAGAAAAAAAAAGTTTTTTATTTTTTATGTAAAATAATCATTTTTTTTTTTAGTTAATAAACTTTTGTCAATTTCTCATAGTCATTGTCCCACCACCTGAACAATTAAAAGAAGAAAAAAAAAGTTACATTGCCTTATGTCTTTCATAATGTCAACTGAACATGTTAAAAAAAAAATATTTTTTTTTTGTCGGGAAAATGTAGTCTTATTCTTATTAGAAGGGTAAGTTCGAACAAGAGAATGATAGAAAAAATTAATGGTTTTATTCCAAATTTTTTTTTTAAAATAAAAACGCAAAATATGAGTCCAATTCAATTCTTTGAGCTTCTTCATTGTAACTGTTAATGAAATTGGACCATTGTTCGACTGATGCAGTATGTTGTACGAGCAGTTGCTCCTCGGCTTCAGTTAAAGGAAACGAACTCCATATGTCGGAGCTCGGTGGTGCTACCTTCTCAATAATCCGTATTTTCCTCTGTCTTTTGCCAACGGATTTTTTCGACCTGGGCTAAATAAATACTGGTAAGAGAGAAGAACTTTTTTCTCCGTCCATATCAACAATTAAAATGTTGAATGGGCCCCCCCCCCCTCCCCCCCAAACCCCTCCCAGGGAGAACCCTTGGGAACCGGGGGGCTTCCTTCGAGGTAGGAGGATCGATACCCTTTCCGAGTTGGAGGGGTATCGGATTTCACAACACTGTTCAAATAGTCTCAAATTCTTTTCTTGAAAAACACCTAAGTGTTTCAATGAAATGGCCAAAAACAGCTTCATTCAAATAATGTTTCTTAACATTGCTGTGAAGACATATTTGGAAATTATCAAAAAACCTTTTTCCCTGTGTAAATTGCTTATTGAAGATATATATCTTGCTATTTAAAGTCCAATTTGCATGCGACCCTACTTAGAATTCAAGTCGGATTAAAAGCAGTGGTAGATCTGATAAGTATAGCGGATGTATTCAAATGCATTAGGGACGAAAATACCAGTCTAAAAGTGTGCGTTAACTGTATAGTGGCAATTGTTTTCAAATAGTTAGTTTTTTTTGTCTAAAAGGAATATTGTATTAGAATGCATCTTAGTTATAAGTTACGAGGTAAGGTTTTTTTATATTTAGAAATGCATGATAAGCACTCCATAAATATCGCTAATTCGGTTAATGAAAGAAAATTAAATAGCTTAAAAACAAATTTTAAGTTTTTAAAAAGCTATGCGCCTGAGAAAATTTTGTCTTATTTTTTTGAAAATAGGGATAGAAAAAAAAAATATGTATATACTTACAAATTCTAACTGGTCTTCTATATCTGAACTCCTTTTCAACTTCCTTCCAGTTGCCATGGAGCCAACGCAGGAGTCAGAGGGTTCTGTCGCTATAAGCTGAGTGCTCGATGCATGATCGTGTGTAACTTTTCTAGCGAATTTGATAACAGACGCTCTTGTGGGCTGTATTAACGAAGGTTCGCCATATTTTGCTTTTTTCTCAGAAGGAGGATTATTGCACGTCTCTTCTTCCTTAAAAAAAAAAGACAAAAAAAATTTAGCATGTAGCAAAAATGCATTTTGGGTTTTTGGAAAATAATTTAGTTTATGTTAGACATCTTGATTTCAAAATCAGAGGTTTTGATAGTGAGATGGAGGACCTTTTATAAACTGCTCCTCCCCCCCCCCCTCTCCTCCTATGTCCATGCTTCCGTGACTGTATTTGTAAATTCAAACTTAAAAAGCAGTATTTGCGTTCCTTATTAAACAATATGGAGAAGAATTGCATATGACAGTCAAGTAAAACTATCAGATTTCAATCAAATGTAGACATAAATAGAAATTTAAGAAGTGGAAAAGTTAATTAGCACGGCTCAGTCAATCCCTCTTATGAGATAATTAGGTCCGTTAAATAAAAAGGATAGCTAACAATGTTATTTATTAAATAGGGTTATAAGGTAACAAATTTTATTTTTGAGGAAATGGGGGGTGAGGGTTTTGAACGCATTAAATTTCAGGAAGAGATTCTTCAATGCAGACTGGTCAGGAAATATTTTCAAAAAAACATCCCTAAAAAACCACTGATCGTGATAAAAAAAAAAAAAATCACACTGTAATAAAAAGGAAGCTTTTTTGTAACAATTAATACATTAAAAGAATCAACATTTTATTCTAATCCCAATTTACCGATCGAAAGCTAAGCACTTTTTTTCAAAAACATCCTTAAAAAGGCCGCTGATCTTGATAAAAAATCACACCATAAATGCAGACTGGCCTGGAAGTATTTTCAAAAACATCCCTAAAAAAAAAACACTGATCTTGATAAAAAAGGAAGCTTTTGTAACAATTAATACATTAAAAAAATCAACATTTTATTCTAATCCTAAATTACCGATCGAAAAGCTAAGCACTTTTTTTCAAAAAAAACATTCCCTAAAAAGACCACTGATCTTGATAAAAAATCACACCGTAAATTTCAACCTATAAGAGAATTAGAGGTTTTTTCAACTCCTAAAAACAACAAGCTTCTAAGTACATAAGTACCCTTAGTTCTAGTGTAAGGAAAGAATTTCTTCCTTAATTTAATGACAATTTCTTTTTAATAATGCGAATATTTTTTACTCACCAGAAAAAGGTTAGAATTATCCATTTTTTCTATATAAATGTTTTTTACAAAAAATGCTTGTAATCTCGAATATAAACGATTCGAAACTGATGGAGAATCAAATATGGAACCTGATTATATACAAAAAATAATAGGCGAGTAAAAAAGAAGAGACATCGGTTTTTTGAACTAAAAAAGACATTGAACTTTGAAATTGCGCAAGTCCTCTTGGCAAAGACCTATAGACCTTTTTGTACAGGGGCTTTGGCAAAGAGTGTGATGACCTGTAACTACTAGATTAGAATTACCTACCAGAAAAACCTGTTTGGTACGGGGGCGTTGGCAAAGTAGTATCTTGATTACTACTTCATTCCTCCAAACACATCCAATCAAAATTTTCAGATAGCCATTTTTTTCAACGTAGTAGAAAGTTCTGGAAATTAGGTCTTTGAGAATGACACCCCCCCAGAACTCAGGGCAAGGGTTGTAAGTTATGCCCTGGGGGCATATATGATTTTTATTGAGATTTTTGTCGTAGAAACTTCAAAAGGGCTCATTTGATTGGAAATTGAAAGGGCTAGGCCCATTTTTAAGAGTTAAGAGTGATTGGAGAGCGACTACCGCCCCTCTCATGCCCACCATTTCCCCAAACACATCCAATCAAAATTTTGAGATAGCCATTTTGTTTAACGTAGTTGAAAATTCTGGAAATTCGGTCTTAGAGGATGACAACGACCCTAACAAACCTTAGGGCAAGGGTTGTAATTTATGCCCTCGGGGCATATAAGGTGTTTATAGAAAGCGTTGTCGTTTCCAAAAGGGCTCATTCGATTGGAAATTGGAAGGCCTATTGCCCTTTTTAATGGTCAAAAGTGATTGGAAGGCTTGAAATTTTTATAGTAAAGATCAATGTGGGTATAATGTATTATTTTTTGTTGTTGTTCGTATCGGACACTTCGTATCGAAGGAGTTGTCGTGGGAACTTCGAAAATGGCTCATTCGATTGAAAATAGAAAGGGCTGATGCCCTTTTTAATAGTCGAAAGTTATTGGAGGGCAACTAATCCCCCTTCCACTCCCACTCTCCCACTCCCACCCTGAGCAAATGATACAAAAATGAGCAAAAGTAAAATCAAATAATGTACCAAGCGTGAAACTACCAGAAATCAGCATCGATAAATAAATGAAACCCAAAACGAACAGAAATTACAGTAAATAACCGAGTCAAACTCAAAACGAGCAAAACCCCTATGCCTTCCCAAGGCCAGAACAAAATTTTCACTTTACTGAAAAAATACAAATGAATGTGCATTGTCAGTTTAATATATATATACTGATGTAATAAAAATGTTAATATTATTTAAGTTATAAAAGTAAAAACATTTAAATTTTTTTCAGTAAAGTGCAAATTTTGTTCTGGCCTTGGGAAGGCATAGGGGTTTTGCGCCCAACTTATGTTAATTTCTGCTCGTTTTGAGTTTGACTCGGTTATTTATTGTAATTTCTGTTCGTTCTGGGTTTCATTTATTTATCGATGCTGATTTTTGGTAGTGTCACGCTTGGTAGATTATTTGATTTATTTTTGCTCATTTTTTGTTTAATGGAGTTCTTTACTTTTCTTTGAAAAACTTATTTTGTGGAAATTTTTTTTAATTAATCTTTTAAAATGGCTTATATGAAAGATATATCATCGCTACAATCTCTGTGACACTACTTGTTTTGTGCTCATTACTGTTAAATGAGCACTGTATATGCTCAATCTATTGTTAATCATTTATTGTTTTTCAGGGTTAGATGAAGAATGTGCAAAAAAAAAGAATCAGTGTAACAGAATCGACTTATTTGCCAAATGCATTTCCCTGGAATTTCCAGATCATAACAATAGAACTTACCAATGTTTGTGCTCCTTTGGTTTTACTCCAACTAAGGGCAGTTGCCTTGCAGGTAGGTAACTTTTGTTCTGAAAATTTTCTTTCTACCTAAATGTCAAGGGGGAGGTCGGCGGTTTCTCATACTAAACTATGTCTTTTTGACAATTTGTTGACATTTAGAAGTTTTTGGTTTTTAAGGATTACTTTTTTATTTCAAACCGTAGTCTAAAAAATGTAGAAGCCACCCTTGAGGTCTTAGAAGGTCCCACAACCAGAGTTATTAGATACATCTCTAGGTTTTTGCAAAGGATGATAAAAATTTACGCTGTTTTATAAGGCTCTTGAAAAAACTATTATTGGAGGCAAGTTTGACATTGGGACCAAGGGCATATTTTTAATCCCTCCTCCTTGTCTCAACCTACATCGAGCTTGCCTCTCATGGCGAGACACAGAAAAAAATTTCTACCCGAATAAGCAGTTAAATTATTTCATCTTCGATAATTATTTTCATCAAAAAGAAAATTCCTTTCAAATAATGAAAGGGTGTAGCTTCGTGGTAAATCAGAAGATGGGTAGAAAGTGCAAACCATTGCGCAGCTTGATAATTGAATAAGGGAATCTTTACGAACAAGGGAAAATTCCCTAGTGAATTTCTTTTAAGTTACGGAATTAACTTTTAAGTTTGGGTTGCCTTAATCCTAATGTTATTGCATAACTTTAGGTAACGGTTTAATCATCCTCTTCTCCCCCAATGTGTTTTTAGCCACTACTTTTTTTATTTTCTTTATTCTATTCTGCTTCAGATTTTTGTCAGCTGAATAGTGTATTATAAATGTCATTTCATTTTTTGTAATTAAATCCCAGGTAAAAAAACAAATGTTACAAACTTCTAAGGCTAAATTTGTCTCATGTTTAGGAAAGACGAGACTAATTTGGCTACAGCACGCCAGGGTTAATTCTAATTCCGCATAGAGTGAAGAACATCTTTCCTCACCCGCTGGTGGAACCATACTTTAGATTGTAACACATAAAATTGATGTATTTAGTGCTATTTAGAAAATACATATTTGAGATTCTCAGAATGTTTAGAATCAGGAACAAATGCTATGGGGCATGGAGCTATTGACCCCTGGAGACCCAATTTCGCTCCGTGATTTCCCAAGGCCATTCACCTACGCAACTACTTTTGAAGATACCAAAAAGTTCCTTGTCTAGAATTTCACCTAAACAATTTCCATGATTATATGTGGGATTACGACTACGTCATTATTTATGGCATATGCCCCGTTATTCATGCAATAAAGATTGGCTACTCCACAGTTTCCTTTAATTATATCCTCTTTTCGAATGCATCTAGTTCACACCCCTTTATGCTACTTATTGGAAAATGACCTTACAGGGGCGCCAGGTTTGAGGGGTGGGGGGAGTTTGAGATCAATTACCCATCACCATAGATTTAAAAAATACTTTTTGTATTTCTTAAAAATTTAAAACAAGCAAAAACTCACCCCTCCCCCTCCCTAGAGTATAAAAAAATACTTTTTTTTAGCGACTTCATAACAAAATCCTTGCCCATGTCCCATATGCCATTGAATTACATCTCTTGAACCCAAGGCCGTTAAGTCACTGAAATGTAGTGGGAGGGCAAAATCTATTTTTTCAATCTAGGGAGGGCAATTTTATTGTTTTGTAGTTGTTTTTTAACAACAATGCCCAGAAGCAAAGAATTATCAAGTTCAAGGGAGATAAAAAAAAAATCTTGAGACAGAGGCGATAAAACCCCTCCTCCCCCCAATTCTCGCCCCTGAATGGCCCTTTTAAGAATCTTATTTTTTAATTTATTCCAATGTTCAGGATGATACTAATCCTGGGGAGTAGATTATAGCAACTTCTCCATAGCACAGTGATTTGAATACTACACACTTTGCTGACGACACAGTGATTCAATCTTTGCTGAAAATTGCCCTATTTTAGGCACTAGCTAGTAAGACTAAGGTAGTAAGACCATAAATGCTATGTTTACAATCCTTTTATTTTGTGGCAAAAAGTCCCCGTGGTGCGCCAAGCAGTCTGACACTCACTTTTGTAGACAGAGGTTATTTTGTGATAAGTTATAAATCTTTGCATAATGAAGTCCAGCTGAGAAGATTGATTGATTTACCATTGATATTTCAAATCCATTGTCTAAAATCACAGTTGCAAAAGAATAATAATGTATTTTAGCTGTGTTGTCAATTTTGTTGTTTGTTCAGTAATCATTACGGAAGATAATGGCAATGATCTTTTTGACTGAGCACGATCCCCACCTTAGGCCAGGCATGCCTATTGTGGCCAGCAGCAGTAGTAAACGTGATCCTGAAAATCCTTATGAAGCCTGCTAAATTCACATAAGAATCTTTTCACTGTGGTTGGACACGTCAAAAATTGTGTTTTTGACAGCCTTTAAGTACCCATAAAAATCAGAATATCTTCAAGAAGGGTGGAAAGACGTCGTGAGAAAAAACCAAGAAATTGTAATGTCCTCGAGTGAAAGGATAATGAAGCTATGAGACGATTTTTGTCAAGGAAAGCTGTTTGAGGGTAGCTGTTGTTCCTAGATTTGTTCCTGCAGAGAGTTGTTAGCGAGGGATGAAATGTATTTTTCAAAAAATAGGGGGACCAATTTTTTTAATTTCTTCAATGGAAATACCAAAAGAAAGCAGTTTTCAAGGGAAATACCGAACAAACTATTTTCAAAATCAAGGAAGGGGGGCGAAAAAACTAGGAATGATAAATACTTCCATCTCCACAATTGAAGATTTGGCTTCTAAACAGTTCAATTAAGCGCATAGGATATGGTTTTCAAAACACTATATAAGAAATTGGCTAGAAGTAAACCTGCTAAGAGCATGAGTTGACAAGTTTTTCAAATTCGCTTTTCAATTGGCATTAAGTTTTCTGTGACATTTTTCTGTATGATATTTCTGCACGCAATTTTGTGTTATAGTTGCTAATGGTCATATTTCTTTTTATGGGACTTTTGTATCCACATAATACGTATACAATAGTATTGGCATAACTATCGTATTTTTCTTTATTTTCAATTAATGTGGGGGTATGTCTTCTGTTTTAATTGAATTGAGGAATTCTGGAGTAAATTCAATTCCTCCTTTTTCTTTATCTTTTACAGAATTGTAACTTTTATACGATTTTTGTTCTCCTGGAAGGCGATCGACAATTTTCGCATTTATTTTACTAACTTCTTTATTGATTGAAGCTAAAATAACTCGATCCTTCATTCAATCGAAACTTCGTTTAGACAAACATTCTCCAAATACTTCTTCAATTAAGTTAATACTGGAAATTATATCTCCCGGTAATTCAATTTCATTAAGTTCTTTTTTAGGAAGATTTCCATTTCCCAGTTCGAGGATGTACTTTGCAAATGCTTCCTGTTCAGGATCGACCCCCATATTTTTCTCAAAGGAAACATGTTTGAAATTCTTCCAAAGACGACTTTTTTTTGTTTTTTTATTGATAAATCGATTGTTTCACTGCGGTTGCTTCGGGGTTGAAATGGTAAATACTGTCGAAAATCACCTTCAGCAACTAAAATTTTCTCACCAAATGATAGGTTTGGATTTGGAATGGACCGCAACAACTGATCCATATTTTGTAAGCCATACTTGGGAAGCATGAGTCCTTCGTAAAGTAGGAAAACATCTACTTGAGCTAATTCTAAACCTCTGCTAGAACCAGGTCTTATACAGGAAACAGAATCTGAGGAAAGTGGAACTTTCAAGCCAAAGCTGTTAGTCCAGATGGCAATAAAGTTACTGCTATTCCTGAATAAACCATACATTCTGCTTTATAATGTTTTCCACACAGAATGTGATACAAGGTCTTATAAGCAAATGTTTTACCGGTACCACCTGGTCCATCTCGGAAAAAACATTTTTTCCCAATATAATTAAGATCTTTGACAGCCAGTAAAATGTTGTCAACAATTTCAAGCTGTTTTCCTTGCAGAAACTGATACACACTATCTCCAGTTACAGCTGAATCGCTAGAATTTGGAAATTACAAGCTTTGGTCATTTTCACAGGTCTCAATGTTGTCCATGCCGTATCGTTCCTCCCAAAAACTAAAATTTCGACCTTTTATTGCCATCGTATTTAACTTCGATGCAATAATACGATAAGCACGCTTTACTGCAAAATCTTTAGATAAATTTTTTCGTCTTGCATGCAAAATGAAATCCTCTGCCAACTGATTTTTGTATCTTTCCCAAAGAGCTTTTGGATCTGCAGGATTGCCAAAAACAAGGATCTGTGTGAAGAGTATTCGCATTACAAAAGGCATTTTGGACAGTGCCGATTCTTCTAGGGCGTCGAACCACTGTTTATCGTCGAATTCAAGGCCATGAGCCAGGCATGCTTTTTGTATGTGGAATATACAACGTTATCAACTGTTTTAAGATCTTCAAAACTTATTGCATTCTTTACATGATACAAAAGGACTCGTAAATAGAAGCACTCGGGAAAAGCTGCAAAATTTACGTTGTGAATTCGGCCAATGACACGTAATCGATGGATTCTTTGTTCCCATGTACTGGTATTGCCATTCCATTTATAGTGTTCAGGCATTTCCCAATAATAGAGAAATTCCTTCTTTTTCATTTGTTTTAACGCCTTGTTGTGTCGAAAATACGCTTCCAACATTGAACCTTGTTGTCCAATATTTACCAAATCTTCTTTAGCTTGGCTGATATTTTCCAGCAGATAACGTCCTGGCAAATGAACATTTAAATGTTGATCGTCATGTCTCCTTTTCTGGATATCGTAACTAAATAGTCGACAGCATGCTTCAGTTGGTGCAATGCACCGTCCTTCTACATAGGTTTCTACTTCATTGTAAACCATGCACCGTTTATTTTCGACGATGTTTATTGAAGTACAATCATGTCTCTTGTAGATGTATTTATACAGATACTTTACCAGACCTGTATTTCCTACATATTCAACATTTATGTGACATTGGTACTTTCTAAGCATATGAAGATTATATGTTGCGACATGACGATTACCATGAGTGATTCGGCGATTATTATAATTTTTTCGATAAACAGTACGGTCAGGTGAAAATTCTTCTCCATTCATTTTGCCTAATTTTGGATCATAACGACGTCGATACTTTGGTTTTTCAGCATCCGCTAGAGATGTGACTGAATTTTACTGCTTTGGAAAACTGAAACGGCACTGGAATTTTCCATTTTTATTAATCATACAACTCGCATTTGGATTTAAATTCCCGCAGGGATTATGAATCATCCACTTTAAGACTAATTCTCTTAATAATGGATCGTTGGAATTTGGAATTTCTGCCGAAATGAGATCATCAATTTCAACTGGATTATGGATTCGATCCTGAGGACTCATGATCAATAGCAAATGCATTTGTGGTAGTCCAAGTTTTTGAAATTCAATCGTATACACTTATGCTGCCACCTTTCCCAATATCTAATACTTAGCAATATCATTCATTATACCGTCACATTTCAGTTTAGCAATTCGAGTAATGAGATCGGGACGATCTTGAGGGGACTGTTTTATAATAGAGAAATCGTCAAGTTTAATACTTGCTCCATCATTAAATTCAGGCGAATCAGGATTGCAAGTCACAGTTTTAAAGAAATCCGGGGGTCCAAGGCGACGAGCAATAGCCAAGGCGTCTTCAAAATGCTCAGCAAAGTAGCGTGTTGATCCGACGAATGATGACGGTAGTATAACTTTTTCACCAGCGAATGCATCCTTTTTCGAGGCTAAGTCTTTAAGAGGTCATGTAACATCTACGTAATTTTCACCCAAAATAGTTTTCTGGTTAAATATTATTCAATCAATATGATCAGGCTCAACACGAATAGCGGTATCAACGAGGTACTGTTGGAAAAGTCTTCCACAAAAATACAAAGCATTAAAACCAATCCTACGCAGATCGGGTGTTACAGCTTGCACAGAAAGGCTTTCCACATGTTCAGGTCGAAAAGCGATACGATTCCTAGCTAATTCAGGCCGTGTTATATGTTGACGACTTACATAAGGTGTTTAAAATAGCATACCCCTTGACCCTCCTGAAGTTCCAGCTGGATAAAATATTGGGTAGGTAAAGGGCTCCACACGATGGTCGGTATTTCTTAAAATGACAATATTTTTGCCACGTTGTTTTGCAACCATTTCATTTGGTGGAAAACTACGGTCACCACTGAGAGTAAGAACAGCGCATACTTCATTAAATGTGGGAGGGTTAAACCGTCTATAATCGACACCATCTGACAAAGTAAAAACGAGCTGCACGTTTGGAGGCTGTTGTCCCAATGAAGCAGTACCTTGATTTGAATTTTCCTCCACTTCTCGCATTTTTTCGTAGCCTTTGGCAAAGTCGTTTGAATCACTTAATATTTCTTCCAACTGATTCATTTGATTATGAGAGATCCCATAATTTAAAAGATGTGCGAGGCGTTCCTCGATAGTTTCATTGGGGTCTAAAAAGTACATTTGACCATATGAAGGTGGCTCAATTTCACCTTCAGTAGTTTGTGACGGATGTGCTGCTAAATTGATTTTGTGATAAATTTTTCCAGCTTCTTTAAAGCTGAATATATTCTGACTATTTATGGTTCGATCATCGCTTACGTTGAATTAAGCTAGAGCAAGACATAAGTTCAAGTTTCAAATACATTTATAAAACTCTTCAGAGAGCAAGTGACGTCCTAAATAAGGGAAACCAATTCATTTGGAAATTGAGGTGATGACATTGCAATTTGACCATGCAAGCAGCAATTTCCAAACGAATTACCTTTGTTTCCTGCTCTTTCCTCCGGTAAATGGAGGGCTGCAGAGTGAATACAAGCAACGTTGAAGGGTCCCAAAGATTTATATGTTACATTTACTGAGTTTAGGGCATCTTTGTACGTATGTACAAAGATGTTCTTCAAACCGCGTGTATCTTTGCTCTTCTTTTTGATTTTTGATACGCTCTCGTTTTCGTTTCTCGTTTCCTTTATCTTCTAACCGCGTGTCTCTTTGCTGTTCATTTTCATACGCTCTAATTCTCGTTGTCGTTTATTTTCGAACCGCGTGTCTTTGCTGTTCATTTTCATTTTTCGTAAGCTCTAGTTCTTGTTTTCGTTGATCTTCTAACCGCGTTTGTGTTTGCTGTTCATTTTCATCTTTCATGCGCTCTAATTCTCGTTTTCATTTATCTTCTAACCGCCCGTGTCTTTGCTGTTCATTTTCATTTTTCGTAAGCTCTAGTTCTTGTTTTCGTTGATCTTCTAACCGCGTGTCTCTTTGCTGTTCATTTTCATACGCTCTAATTCTCGTTGTCGTTTATTTTCGAACCGCGTGTCTTTGCTGTTCATTTTCATTTTTCGTAAGCTCTAGTTCTTGTTTTCGTTGATCTTCTAACCGCGCGTGTCTTTGCTGTTCATTTTCATTTTCGATACGTTTTTGGATTTTGATTACTTCAGATACTTTAGCAATGGCTTTCTCTTTAGCTGCCCGTATTTGTGTTGTCGCAACTGATGGTCCAGGTTGTCGATTTTCACATCTTATCACATTTGATAGTTTAGGTGTTGGTTCCACAGAATCATCTTTATAGTAAATGCAACTGCAGATTGTCGTTTTTTGGGTCTTCCTTTAGACATTATTTTAGATAAATAACTCATTGTGTTAGATGAATAACTGACTACATTTGGAAACTTACGTGGTTATATAAGAGGATTTACGTCATAAATTGTCTTGATGCGATGACTAACATGACTTCATTGTATTTTTTTTACTTGGACAAAGTCACTGTAATTTTTCCTGCACGACGTCGTTTTCGCCGTTATGGAGCCGTTTTCTAGAACACACATACATAGATATATACACAATTATTACTCACATAAAAAGATAGAATACATATTGTATATATCTTACTGATTACGCTATATACTATTTTGTAAATATGTATATTTAGTATACAGCATTTTGTCTTATAGCAGTTATAATTGTAAATTGTAGTAAAGGGAGAAGATAAATATATCATTGAATTGGTTAGTTGCAGATTTGTCATCAAGTCAGAATAATCGAATTGTTTAGATTTTTTCTTAAAAAATGATCTAGAATTGCATAAAAATAGGAAATTTTCCCTATTTTCAGATATTTCCTACGTATTTTTCAAAAATACAAGTAAATTTTAAAAATCTAATTCAGTACAGTGCTAATAATAAATCTCAGCTACAGAACGGTAGCTAAATCGTCATCTTGCAATGAAACATTAAAGCTGTAGGATTAAACAAAAAGGAGATGTCAAATATTTTAACGAGGAACATAGAACATAATTAATAAGATGTTCAGTAAACTGAAAATGCTCACTAAATTACTTATGCGTTTTATGTGTTGTGATGTTTGGCATTCACTAAAAATGTGTAGGGAGTCTAGATAAGCTACACTTTCTTGTCAGGAATTTACTATATAATTTTGTTATTTAGATGAAATAAAGCTATCTAGAAAAAATTCAGATGGCAGTTGTGTAGCGGCGTTCACTAAATGGTTATTCATTGTATTTTGTAAGTCACTTCGAATTTATGTGCATCATCACCCCATCTTGTCCTCTAAGGCGTGGATAAGGCCCTGGAGTATATACAAAAGTTTAATGACAAAATCAGCAAATAAAAGAACAACAAAATCAGCAAATATTTGTGCATTGCCCAAGGGCTATATTCTGGTATTAGGGAGAGGGGGATGGGACATGATTTGAGTGGAAGAAACTTGAATGATAAATAAAAATATCTAAATGTTCTGAAATTAGAATATTTTAATAGTTATGTTTAGTTCAAATAGAAGATAAGCTGCATTATTTTTTAAAGAAACAGTGAAACATTTTTTTTTCTTTTTTTTTTTTAAAAAAAACGCTTTCCTTTTGCGTTTTGAAGCTGTCGTTCAGGGTTTTGGAAAATGTCTTATGTTGCTGACCTCACCGAAAAGAAATAAAAGTACAAGTACATAAGACCTGTAAAAAAAAGTCTTGTGGTTATAGTCTTTCCTATTAGATGCAGGCAGTGGTATTGTTTGGGGCAGGGGGGGGGGCAGGGGGGCAGTTGCTCACCCAATAATTTTGAGACAAAATTATCATATAGCCCATTTAATTTGGTTCTCTATATGTGGACCCCTCTTGCCCCCCCTTGCCAACAAAAAGGCTGGAGCTACACCCTTGAATGTAGGTTTATCAGTAAACTCCAAAAAGAGTTCAAAGTCTCTGAGGTTTAAAACAATCGGTCTTTCGTCAAGACCTTGGGTGAATGGCTCAACTTTAGAAATAAAATTTCTGGATTTTAAATTTTTAATTCAATAATTTCTTACCTGTTTGTTATTTTTGCTGGTTCTCCGTGTTGTTTGGTTTCTAGGTTTGCTTTCTGTTTTGTTTGTTTTATATGGTTTGTTCGTTGACATTTTCGTTGAGACAATGTGAAAGTGTTTCCTTCAAACTTTCACTTACAGCACTGTAGGAGGCGGTTGTCTCTGTTTTGTTTATATCTATCATATCTGTTTTATTTCATCCATTATTGTCGTTGGCCTTATAAAACACCATTAGTGCTTTTCTTCTCTTTTGCTTTTTGCGTTTCCAACTTCGGTATTAATATTGTAATTTATGACTCTTCGATTCCTTTAGAGTCTGATTCAAAGTTATCTTTTTTTTAATCTAAACTAACTCGTGTCAAAAAATAAAATAAAAACATATATCTAAAACAAAAGGTTATGTCTAAAAATAAAGGCTCACAGATTGACCAAGACAAGAATCGCATCAAGGTTGCAACTCTCCTAAGCTGAACACCAATGAGCCAAATATGAGCTAAAATAACGAATTTTTAAGATTTTACATGTAAGGTCCTAATTTATAAGAAAATTTCGTTTTAGATCTTGGTCTTTGGAGTGGTTCAGTCAGACTGAGAATATGGGTTGGAGGTGTTGCTGTGGGCATTGTAGGAGTTATTATTGGAGTCATTTACATCATCTGGAACGTTTTGAGAATATTATTGCCTATTATTGGTCCTTTGCTTGGTCTAGGCGGAGGCAACTCATCCAACGCAACTAATGTGACCAACTCAACTAACGCAACTATGGACATGATGGGCATGAACACCACAAGAAGCGACTTTGTTGGCTCACCGGGTATCATTATGGGCTTAACTGCTTGTGAAAACCTGTCTCTGATGCGGAGGCGTATGCAGTACGATGTGAATGTAAATGAGGCTTTTGATAGAATTATGTATGCTCTTTCTTGTAAACCTAGATATTTTGATGGGTCTGAGGATGAATTTGAGTTTGAGTAACGATAAAGGATCACCGTGTTCATTATTTATTTATATTTATTAAACTTTTTGATTTAATAAAGATCTCAAGGATGTTACTTTTTTTGCACAAAAAAAACAATCAGGGCAATTAGAAGATTGTACAACGAGACATCAGTTTTTTTTGTTTACATAATGTCGTGGTCAAAACCAAAGGTTTCTTCTAAGACTTGAACGGTTGGATCTAAGGAGCTTCTCTTTAAGAGATTCTTAGTATTCACTTTATAGAAGGCAGAGAAGAAATCTCAGGGGGGGGGGTAAGTACTTTTAGGATTTTTTCTTCTAGCATGTGAATGGAAGTGGGTCTGGATTTGATACAATCTTAAAATATATCTTTTTTCCCAAGGGGGAGTGTGCCCTTTTCCATAGGCCCCTCTGTGGCACTGTATGTGAAAGACCATCGGCCCTAATGACGATTGAAAAAAGATTTTAATCATCAAAATTAAAGATGGACAATCATCTGAAATAATGCCACCTATAATTCAAATTAGCGAACAGAAACAGATAATTGGATGGGGAAATAATGAGGCGAATCACAAATTATAAGGATCAATAAATAATTTTTTTGAAGAAGCATACCCCCACAGTACATGAGTTAAAATTTCATCCTTTTCTTTTAGATCTTAGGTTAATTTTCTAACACGATACCAACTTGTAATTTGAAAAATTGGCGCACTTGTTTGGAAAACACAAAAACTAAAACAGTCCAGAGTTATCAGTTTTTATTTTTATAATTTCTATTAAAAAGAAAGGGGCTTTTATAAATAAATAAAATCTCTCTTTTTCTCATATAAGGCCTACTAAGGCCTTAGACCTTATCTAAGGCCTTTATAAGGTCCTATCTACGACCTTTGGAGTACTAAGGCTAACATTCAAGAAATTCTTTTTCACCTTAACTTGAGGTTTCTTTGAGATTACGGTTTTTTCTAAGCATCTATTGTGCTTCTTAGACTAAAGATCTAAAGAAAATATGGTTATGTTAGCTATTGACAAAAACAATTCGAGTAAACCTAAAAGTGAAGAAGATCCCATATCCAAAAAAACTATTGAATCCAAAATCGAAAAAAAAACCAAAGAATCCCACCCCCACCCCCGAAAAAAATAAAAATCTAAGAGGCGAAAGATCGGATATTGAAAAAAAAAAAACAAAGAGTCCAAAACAGAAAAAATAAAAACACAAAAGTAGAAAAGATCGAATCTCCAAAAAGAAAAAAAAACAAAGAACCCAAAACTAAAAAAAACTAAAAGTGGAAAGGATCGAATATCCGAACAAAAAAAAATCAAAGAATCCAAAAACCGAAAAAAAAAACAAAACGCCAAAAGTGAAAAAGATCGGATGTCCGAAAAAATGCATCTGAAAACCGAAAAAAACAAAAACCCAAGAGTGAAAAAAATAAGACGTCTGAAAAAAATAAAGAATCCGAATACCAAAAAAAAAACAACAAAAAGCAAAGACCTAAAAGTCGAAAAGGTTAAACAATTGGATGGAACCAAATTATTCCATTTAGTCAATTTTTCCTGCAGTGTTCTCCTTAAGAATGGTACTGACAAATAAAACAAATTCTTTGCCTCGCAATCCCTTTTAACTTGCAAAACTATGCCTCTGGATAACTCGTAACTGTATAATAGTAATTCCAACTCATAAGTCACTTTAGAATTTTTTTCTTGCCTACGCTGAACCAGACACTGGGCACAAGGGCTCCATGAGGACAACGCAAATTGTGTGTACAACGCAACTAATAAAGGGGAAACTCTGGAGCTTTATTGTAAGTTTAAATAGAATTAAAATTAATCTTGACCCTGAGATCAAAGTGTTACGCAGCAGAAGTGGAAAGTTTGAAAACCATCAAAATTCTCATTTATTCAAATTTTGAATTCAATTATTTGAAGTTTTCTTGGATCCAACTTGAATACTAATTATGTTAGTATTTATATTACTTGTTGTTATTTTATCATGATTTACTATTTTTATTTTACTGATTTTGTATTATAGTATTTACTATTTAACTGTATGATTATTTTTCAATTAGTTTCTAATTAGTTCAAATTAATTTTAATTTAATTGTATTATTAATTATTTGCTGTAAAATTGTCGGGACTAGGCGAATCTGCGCAACACAGCATATGACTTTGTTTTATGAACCAATGCTACAGTTTTCGGTCAATTTGACAGAAGTGTTCCTTTTGTGTTTGATCTAAAGTAAAGTAAAAGAACAAATAAGGAACAAAAATATAATTAATTTTTTATGTTATTTTATATTAAATTTTATGACTTTGCTTGTTGATGCTACATGGTATTGGTTGTAAATTCACAGGGATAAAATTGACCTCCCTCCTTAGTTAATTTTTCAATTTCTTAGAGACAAAACATAATTATTGCGCACATAAAAAATAAACGTACAAATTGAGACAATTCTATTTATTTAGACAGTGAAAACAGGTACAAAAGTTTAGATATTTCGCTAACATATACAGTGGTCGTCATCAGTAGAAATACTCAAGTATTAAAATTAGAACTAACATGTTTATACAAAATAAAATAATTAACTTTCGGTTTATTCACTATATTTTTCTGAGAGACTTGACTGACAGAGTTCATTCAAAGTCTTAAGATGTAAATTTTCTTCTTTAGTTTTGCCTAAATGTAAAATGAATTTCTAATGAAGGTGGCAAAGTCTTCTCTGTCTTCTAATTGCAAAAGAAATAATGAATTTATGGTTTGCTTGATTGGTTTCATCTCCCCATATATATGATCCATATTCAACGTAATACCTTAAATTACGTACCCTTATCGCAGACCACACTGCCTTTTTATGACGAAAAAATAAACGTTCAAATGGGGATAAGTCCATTTATTTCGACAGTGAAAATTAGTTTTGATTTTAATACTTTAGAATTTCTACTGATGACGATCGCTGTTTGTGTGATCAAAATATCTAGACTTTTGTACCTATTTTCACTGTCTAAATAAATTGAATTATCCCCATTTGAACATTTATTTGTAAGGGCTAATCAATCAATGTAAGGGTTAATACATGATCTATATCAAATCTTTTGGAGTCTAAAGAGGAGTCACTGAAAAAATTCAAATCAATCTACTGAAAGAAATGTGCATTGTCAGTTTGATATACATATGCTGATATTTATTCCTTAAAATATTACTTAATTTTTGATATCTTAAAGTTATAAAAATGAAAGCATTTTTAAAGAATTTTTTCAGTAAATTATAAATTATATTTTGGCTTTTAGAAAGCATAGGGGTTTAGAACCCTACTCATATTAATTTCTGCTCGTTTTGAGTTTGACTCGGTTATTTATTTTAATTTCTGTTTGTTTTGGGTTTTATTTATTTATTGATACTGATTTGTGGTAGTTGTATGCTTTGTAGATTATTTGATTCTATTTTTGTTCATTTTTGGTTTAATGAAGTTCTTTTTTTTGGAAAAACTTATTTTGTGAAAAAAGTTTTTTTTAAATTAATTTCTGTTCGTTTTATATGGACATAGTCTTTTTAAGGGAAAAAGATGAAACCTCTGTTAAAGTTAAACAGCCATCCCTTCCATAAAAATCTTAATTACCCCCTTGGCATAACTTATAACTTTTGCCCCTAATCTCTGGGGTTTGTTTCAACCTCAAAAGCCTTATTATATGATATTTAGACTATTTTGAATAGAATGGCTACCTCAAAATTTCTATTAGGTGCATTTAGGGACAACACGACGTGTGTGTGTGCGTGTATGTGGGGGGGGGGGGTATCTGCTCTCTGATTACTTTGAATCTTAAAAAGAGCACTAAAGCGTCTGATTACCAATCTAATGAGCCCCCCTCCGAAGCTTATATGACCATGCTTTCAAAAAAAACCTTATATGCCCCCAGGGCATAACTTACAACACTTGCCCTGAGGGCTGGGGGGATTTGTTATCCTCAAAGACATAATTCTCAGACCTTTCAAATACGTTGAACAAAATGGCTATCTCAAAATTTTGATTAGAATTGTTTGGGGAAATCATGGGTGTTGAGGGGGGGGGGGTATTTGCCCTCTGATCACTTTCGACCAATAAAAAAGACACTAGTCATTTCAATTTCCAATCAAATGAGCCCTTTTTGAAGCTTCTAAGACAAAACTTTCTATAAAAACCTTATATGCCCCAAGGGCATGACTTATGGCCCTTCTTCTGAGAGCTATGGGGGGAGGGTTGTCATGCTCAAAGACATAATGTCCAAATCTTTCACCTACTTTGAACAAAATGGTCATATCAAAATGTTGATCGGAAATGTTTGAGGAAATGATGGGCGTGGGGGGGATTTTCCCTCCAATTGCTTTCGACTATTAAAAAGGACAATAGCCTTCTCAATTTCCAATCGAATGGGCCTTTTTGGAAGTTTTTACTACAACGCTTTCTGTAAAAACCTTATATGCCCCTGGGGCATAGTTTAGTTTAGTTTATTAATAAAAAATAGAACTTGACAAAACGCATACATATATGTAAATATATAATACATGAAAAAAAAACAAGTCTTTCAACTAAATCTTCTAGCTTGCCCTTGAACATGCTAAGGCAAGTTGTCCTAGGGACGTGCCAGGAATAGAAAAAGAGAAAATTTTTAGTACTAATTTATAGCACAAGTTAAGTATACCAGAAATACTGATAATAAAAAAAAAATATACATATGTATATGTGTATAAATAAAATACATAATTCCTTGTTGAGTTACTACTGGAGTCACCGTAACGACAACAAAAAAAGGAAAAAGTATCCAAATAATCCACTATACTCCTTCACACACCTCAAACAACAAAAGAAGAAGAAGAGGAAAAAAAGAATAATAGCTTAGGACTCATTAATAGAATACATTTTTTCCTTGACTTTACTTCTAAATTTTCCAAACCATTTTATACCATTAATAAATCATATTATTACTAATACATAAATTTATAAATCAAAAACAAATAAAACGACAAATAATAATTTAAAACTCATAATTAGAATACATTTTTTCCTTAGCTTTATTTCTAAATTCTTCAAAACTTGTTGTGTCATTAATTGTCTTATCATTAGTATTCCATAATTTATTCCTCGATTAATAAAGGAGAACTTAGACCTTGTAGTAATGGCAATTGGAGCAGACAGTGCCTTGCTTGTTCGAGTATTATAATTGTGGCAATCAGACATAACCTTAAACATGCCTGAGAAGCATAAAGGTAGATTATTATTATTATACTTGAACATAAATAACTGGCGATGAAAATCCCGTAAGCCAGCAGCTGGTAAAATTTTTTGTCTTCTATACTCCAATCTCACAGAATCACTATAAGATTTATTACAAAGTAAACGGATCACATTATTTTGGAGAACTCGAATTGGATTAACTAGAGACGGAATGTCCCTAACCATACCGAAGAACAATATAAAATATATGGATGTATTATCGAGAAATACAACAACCTTAAAATGCGATGCGGGACAAAGCAAGGCCGTATCCAGGGGGGGGGGGGGGGGGTTACCCGGTTTGACCCCCCCCCCGAAATTTTTGACCGACTCGAAAATAAGTCCAAAATTAGTAAAACCTAGGTAAAAATCAGTAAAATTAGTCGAAAACTGAGTCAAAAATTAGTAAAACCCCCCCAAAAAAGTCAAAAATTAGTAAAAACCTCCCCTGAACAAAAATCCTGGATACGGCCCTGGGACAAAGTGTGCAAGTTTTCTAAGGATTCCGATGTTCCGTGATAAAATCGCTGACCTGTTCTCAACATGTTTCCTAAACGACAAAGTTTCATCAAGTGTAATACTTGACACAAGACTTCCTTCCAATCTCGCCATAACTGTATTTTAATCGAGAAGTCCATGGGTAATATGTAGCTGTTCTTGAAAATATGATAAAACTACTCTTAGCCGGGTGAACTTGTAGTTTATTTACGCGCATCCAAGTTGAAACTCTGTCTAACTATTGTTTACTTAATTCAAGTAATCCCTTCTCAGTTCTTGCGAGACAAACAAGCGACGTGTCATCAGCAAACATCGGTATTGTCACTTCTTGTGGATCATTGAATAATTCACTGAAATTGTTTTTTATATTAGATATGGTTTGAGTTAGGTCATTTACAAAAATTAGGAAAAATAGTGGTCCAAGAACAGAGCCCTGTGGAACTCCACATGTAATAGGAAAGCTCCAACCTCCCGACCTCCTAGGTGGGAATCAGGGCCTGATAAGCACGAGTGCTCCCAAGCTATGGTTGGGGCCTCGGAGCGAGGATTCACGCCCCCGTCCCTAGCGAGCCGGGAGGAGAGCCCTAAGTTGCACCTCACAGCGGTGGAGTGGTGTAACATTCTATTAGTAGCCTAGTCAAACAAATAGAATGGCTAACGCGACGGGGCGCCAAGGGTCTGGGGAGCCTTTGGTCAAGTAAATTCCTATGAAACACCAATAGATATTGAAGATCAAATGCAGAGAGATACTACTATTACGGCGTTCACGGTAGCCGACGCGGACCAGGTCAGGGTGGTGCCTGGCCCGACAAGTATGCAAGCCGCCCGATCAAGAAAACGATCAAGAAAACGATCAAGAAAACATCTGAATATTGGCGCGTGGAATGTTCGCAGCTGCAAGCTGGAATCCACGCAACTGCTCCTTGCAAGGGAGCTGCAAAAGTATAAAATCAACGTTTGTTGTCTGTCAGAAACAAGACTTAATGATGTTCTGTCCAAAAAGTTGACCATTTCCGAATCGGACTCATTCCAGTTGTATAACTCGGGTCCCAATGATGGTTCCGGCCAGCAAGGAGTTAGGTTCTTAATAGACGGTCCTACTGCATCTTGCGTCACCTCTTGGGAGCCAGTGTCACCAAGGATCGCCATGATCAGACTGAGAGGCCACATTAGCCACATAACCATAATCGCCGTGTACGCTCCGATAAGGGACAGTAGTGACGCGGTCAAAGATGCCTTTTATTATGACCTACAAAGAATCATCGACAAGACACCAAGGCGTGACATGCTCTTTGTAGCTGGAGACTGGAACGCCCGGCTTGGCAGAGTAGACCCCGACACAGCAGCAGTTATTGGCCGCCACACCGTTGGTGACAGATGCATCAATGGAGAAAGGCTCTTACAGCTAGCCAGATACAACAACCTATGCGTCACAAACACTCTCTTTGAGCACAAGAGACTCCACCTCGTTACATGGCGTTCGAACGACGGCGTAACAACAGCCCAGATCGACCACATCTTAGTCAGCAGAAGATGGAGGAGCTCCTGCACAGATGCCCGGGTATACAGAGGAGCAGACACAGGATCTTTAAATGGATCCGACCACTATCTCCTCACTTGCAAAGTCCGTCACCGCCTTAGTAGGCAGAAGCGACAGAAGGCAGGGAAGCGCTTCGATGTTTCGAAACTAAGATGCCCGGAAATCAAAGCCGACTTTGAGTTAAAGCTAAGCAACCGGTTCGATGCCTTGAATCGTCTCTCACTCGTCGATGAAGAATGGGCGCAGATAAAAATTGCGACACAGGACGTAGCTGAGGAGGTGCTTGGCCACACAAAACGAAAACAGCGAGCCTGGATCTCTGACCACACCATAGAACTAGTTGAGAAGAAGCGACCCCTCGTGGGAGGTGCAAAAGAACCCTTAAAAGTAGCCCGCAAAGCAGTTAAACAGTCACTGAAACAGGACAGAGAACAGTACTGGTCAAATCTGGCGAATGAGTTGGAACAAGCGTCCAGGAGCCACAACAGCAGGAAAATGTTCAAACTACTGAAAGAAGCGACTGGAAAAGCTCCTGTAACGGTTGACACACTGAAAGATAAGTCCGGAAAACTCATCCGAACAGAAGAAGGACGCATGGAACGCTGGCGAGAGCATTTTTCTGAGCTACTGAACCCTGTCAAACCCCCGTGCGATCTACCTGCCTTCTCGAGTGCTGCTAGAGAGCCCTACGCAGTAAACCTCGATCCGCCAAGTATTGCGGACGTACAAAAAGCGCTGAAGTGCATGAAAAACAATAAAACTCCTGGAGAGGATGGGATCCCTTCTCAAATGTTCAAGTCCTCACCAACTCTACTATGCCGCCTAACCGACCTTTTTGTCCAGGTGTGGACGACAAAAACCTTCCCAAAAGACTGGAAAGTATCAGTCCTCGTTCCGCTATACAAAAAAGGAGATAAGGCCATTTGCGGAAACTATAGAGGTATCTCCCTGATCGACCATGCCATGAAGATCTTCTGCGTCATTCTTTTGAATCGATTCAAAGACGCACGTGACAAGTTAACCCGTCCTGAACAAGCAGGCTTCAGACCAGGCAGAGGCTGTCCAGAACAGATGTTGACGATTCGCCTCATCCTTCAGCAGTACAGCAGGTTTCATCTACCCCTTCTCATCGCCTTTATTGACTTTGCAGCTGCCTTCGACTCTCTCATCAGAGAGGAGCTATGGAGAATTATGGCTGAAGACGGTGCGCCACAGGAGATCATTGAGATACTCCGAAGTGCGTATAAGGACACTGAGACTTGCGTCCGTGTTTCCGGCAATGACACCCCTAAGTTTCCAGTGGAGTTTGGGGTAAAGCAGGGATGCCCCCTTTCGCCTATATTATTCAACTACGCGATAGACTGGATCATGTATAATGCAATGAGAAACCACAGCGGAATAGTCTTCGGACAAATAGCTGGTTTCCTCCAGCCCCTGACAGATCTGGACTTCGCAGACGACGTTGTTGAGCTAGAAACTACCGCCGACAGCTTACAAGGCATGATCGATGATACCTATGAGGTCTCAAAGCGCATCGGACTGGCCATCAGCGGCGCAAAGACTAAAGTATTGGCTCTCAACCAACCTGCTCCTTGCCAAGTTACCCTCGACGGTGAGCCAATAGAAAGCGTTGAGGAATTCAAGTATCTTGGCTCTATCATAACACCAGATGGCGGAGCTGAAAGGGATATCTCTGCCCGCATAGCAAAAGCCTGGGGAGTGTTTACTAGTCTGAAAAAAGCATTATGGACCAGACGGGAGATCTCAACCAAAACAAAAGTTAGAATCTATGGTGCAACTGTTCGAGCAGTACTACTGTATGCTTGCGAGACATGGCCGATCAAGACTGAAGATGCGAGAACTTTGGATGTGTTCGACCACCGCTGCCTTCGTTACATCCTCCGCATTAAGAGATGGGACAGGATTTCCAATAGTGAAGTAAGGAGTCGCTGTGGCCAATCAGAAGAGCTATCGCTTATCATTAAAAGACGTCGCCTGAAACTCCTCGGCCACACATTGCGCCGTCCCGAAGGCACGATATGTCGAGACGTCCTTGTCTGCGAACCAGCCCCCTCCTGGAAACGTAAACCAGGAGGACAAAAGAAGAACCTGTGGCAGACATTCAAGGAGGACCTGGAACCGTGGGGAGGATTCAGGAGACACGGTCGGAGATGGGACAAATACTGGCTGAAGATCGCCGAAGAAGCTGCAGCCGACAGGTCCAAGTGGTCGTCGGAAGTCATCCCAAGATCCTTTGGTGCCGGGCAGGACAGTTCATCGTCTGGTTCCCGCCGTAAGTAAAGTAAGTAAAGTAAAGCTTGATGAACGCTTTGAGTCAATCTGAACATACTGCAGCCGCCCTTCTAAAAATGCACGTAGAAAGTTAAGCCCAGGACCTCTTATGCCATAATACTCACATTTTAGAAGTAGGAGATGATGATCTACTGTGTCGAGGGCTTTAATTATATCTAAAAATATTGCTAAAACCCTGTAGCCTTCATGAAACGCTTGATTGACTGCGCTGCTTAGATAAGCAACCGCTTGTTCTGTTGTGTAACCAAGCCGAAATCCGAATTGGGTAGGATTTAACACATTATGACGCTCTAAATATGCATAAAGACGGGCAGCAAAGCACTTCTCTAAAACACGTGATAGTACAGGAAGAACAGAAATCGGCCTATAATTTCCTAAATTATTTGTCTCACCACCCTTATGAACAGGAGTAACACGAGCTACTTTAAAACAAGACGAGTAGAATCCCTCTTTTAATGTAGAATTAATTAGGGACAAAAGTGGCTTCTGGATTAGTGGCAGAATAAATTTAACCACTCTTAATGATACAACATCACTACCCGAAGCATTGATTTTCATTTTGTAGATGATCTGTTTCATCTCACTTAATGATACAGGTGCTAAATACATTGAAACCTCAGATTCATAATGACCAAGGTAGTCAAAAATGCTTGGATCATCTAACATAGGACAGATTCTTTCAGCAACACGCTTTCCTACCACTGAGAAGTAATTTCCGAATACCTCCGAGACATCATCAGCACTTTTGGGCATTTCACCTTCTTGGTTAACTATTTCAAGTGGGATCGTTTTCGCTGGCTGCTGAAGTACTTCTTTAATCATGCGCCATGTTTTTGCCGGACATCCCGATGCTTCCTCGAACTTCCTCGAGTAAAATTCTCTTTTTGCTTTTCTTAATAATCGATTCAGAGCATTGCGATAATTATTATACATTCTTTTGTTTATATCGCATTTGTGATGGATCTTTTATTTGTAAAGCTGGTCTGTAATACGGATCAATTTTAGAAGGTCTCCAGTAATCCATGGCTTCTTTGGGATTGTCCTACGCCGTCCTTTTTTCCTTTGACAATGCTTTTCTAATTCACTTTGGATAATCTGGTAAAACAAATTAAATCTTTCTTCATTATTAGATGCAATTGATAAAATATTATCCCAATTCATTTGAGATAAAACCCTCTTGTAACGCAAGAGAATTGTTTTATTCACATAATGCCAAGAAAACTCATTCATTAACCTACAACTATTTCCTAGAGGAATAGCATGTCTAGAAAACACACCAAAATGGTCAGAAGTGTCACTAACAACAACACAAGAGGAATCAGAGTTAACATTAGAGCACAGTTCATATAATTATCCAGTATGATCATTCTCTATCTCACCCATTATAAAAACCCGGACCGGGGTGCGAGTGCTCCGGAGAACGTTTTTGCAGATATAAACATAGGCGAAGTCAGATTAGCGGGAATGCAGGTTAGTCTGTTTCCGATTGTTTCCATCAAAGTGCATTGAAACAATCGGAAACAGACTAACCCGCATTCCCGCTAATGCAGAAATAAGTGAGAGGAGCTTTTTGTTCGCACCGAGAACGAAGACCAGAAATGATCTGCGATAAGCTTACTGGTATATTCTGTCTACTGTGCATTAGAGAATATATTGTCAATACATGTCGCGGATGTATCCGTGACCCTCGTAGGTATGTTGATTGACAGAGGTAATCCAAATGAGACAAAAAATATTCAATAGTCGGCTGCTCTTTGCATTTATTTCAATCAGGTCAATGTTTAGATTACCCACAAGAAAACACGGGAGATTCGCAGGCATCTTATCAAGCTGCGCCTCCAAAAGATCAAAGAATTCATTATATGATGAAGTCGGTGGGCGGTAGAGAACTATTAAGTAGCAAGAATAATTACCTAAACAAAGATGAAGCACGAGTGACTCAAACACCATCTCCCTATAAATAGTTAAATCGCTCCGACTGGTCACTTCAATATCCGATCTAATATATACGGCAAGGCCCCCATGTTGACGTAATTGCCTATTTTCTGTGTAAAAATTATATCCCTCTAGACCAAGCAACTCTGAATTATGAACATTAAGCCATGTCTCAGTTAAAGCTATCGCCTGAAAAACAGAAATATTAGCTAAATCTTCAATAAAGCTATAACTTGAATTTAGCCCTTGGCAATTCAGGTGAAAAATATTGAAAAAACTGCCAGGTTTACGGCATATAGGACCAATCTCACACGGTAAAACATAATTTGAATCTTCGGGCTGCAAGCGAATACCGCAACCAAGGTCCGAAATTCCATTCGAAACATTATTATATCTACACGCAAAATCTATTTTATTACTCTCTAATTCCTTTAATTTCTGAGGTGCTGAAGGAGATTGAAATATACTATCCATAACTAAGAGTTACAAGCCCTATCTTACAGTGACTCAATCTTTGACACAGATAAACACTGAGGTTAAATACACATATCAATCGTCTAACTACCTCATGAACTAAGAAAAAGAAACTCAAACTTAACTTCACTATTATTAACAGAACAATACTTTGCTTATGGTTTAGTCGCTTAGCCCAAACGACCTTTCTAACCATGCAACACACCTTTCGTATCCCTTTCGTTTCCTAATGGTGCGCAAATATTTCCAACAAATTAAAAAAAATTCTTCAATTACAAATATATCATTAGGAACGGGGAACAAAATTCATATATAGAAACAAAAAATAAGTTTTTCATTAATAATACACGAGACAAGAGGGGATAGAACATAGGGGGGGGGGTAATTGCAATTATTATCAATTAAATTTCACTTTAAAATCACAAAAAATAATCGAAAAATTTGCATAGAAGAAGAACATAAAAATAAAAATATAATGGCGCCGGAAATTTAATCATAATCTATTTAATGATATCAAATTGGGCGTCAAATTGACAAATAAAAACCCACAATGGAATACAAAAAAAAAAAATAATAATAACTTACTCATGTCAACAAATGTGTATTAAACACTGAGTAAAAGGTGATTAGCCATACCCTTATTAAAAAATGATACCTTGCTATTTATCTTGGCAAATGACCAGTGAACATCTTAAAAAGATAGATTTGTATGAAGCCCGTTGAAATTAAATCAGGTGAGATATGAGTCTACTACGAAATAAAGAGATTACGAAGCTAAACATTGCAATAATTGACGACTCTATTGGATACAATGAAAGTACTGAAAACAATTAAAACACTGACATGATACGAGAAGGAAAAAAAAGATCTTGGCTAAGGATTAGATACTTTGCAATTGACTAAATATGAACTCAATTAATACAACAAAATAATAATAATTATTTTTTTACTTCTTTAATACAGTGTACAAAACAAGAGATGATGTTATGAAAAAAAAGCGAATAAGGACCCTGACAAAAAAGAAAAAACTATATACTTCACTTCATTTTGTATACTTCACTCCATTAATAATGAACAAACAGAGGGAGTAGGAAAAGTCCCGCAACATTATATTAAATCCGAGGGGTAACAACTGGGCATTCTGAGGGTCACCTGGAGGCATGAGGCACGGAGGCACACCGGAGGCATGCCTCCGGAGGCACGCCGGAGGCATATTCCAAAGGGCGCAACATGTAAATATATACAGCTTGCCTGTTATTCGGTATCTGTCGAATATTTCAGCACCTTCAAAAGCGATCTTTTAAAACTTGGAAAAAATCATTTACGGGTTTATTTGGCAAGGAAAAGAACCCCCAAGACTGAAAACAACTGATATGTACCTAAAGAAGAAGAACGGAGGACTGCAAGTTGTTGATATTCATGCAAAAACTAGATAACCCTACGATGGCACTGATGGTGTCACTTTTTCCTATTAGACATGCAGCGTTGCCACCGGCTCAAAAATAAAATTCCGATTTTTCTTCAGAAACAGTACCGAAATTTCAAAAAAAAAATCCCGGAACACGGTTTTTAAGTTATACAACATAGGGCTGCGCGGTGATGACGTAAAAAGCAAGGCGCGAAATCCAAAGTACCGTGAAACGTGGTTTTTAGTTGTAACTAACAACTGATTGTCAATATTCCTAGTATTATTTCGACGTGAAAACCTCGGTGAAAACGTTCTGGTGGATTAGTAGGATCTACGTCAAATATTTTAGGCCAAAATAATTCGGCAAAGTTCCGAAAAAACGTGTCTACGCATCCACGTTTCATCCTTATTTGAATTTCCCGCCCAAGAATTGACGTTACGCTTCGCAGCCCTATTGAATATGACTTGACCAGCGGTAAAAGTTGCCTTTTATCACGTCTTCACACGTCCCTTTCCCTTTTATCATACCTGCTTTTCTGTTTAGTGGCTGTGCCAAGACGCACCCTTGGATCTCGGATTCTTAATTGTACTAAAAAAAAAGGAATCTGCTGCTTTGACACGAAAGAATCTGGAAAACACACAGATCCCTTTTTCCCGAATGTACTTAGAATCCAACTTTCTTGGTATTAAACACATGCCTTTGGGTATTTGAAGAGAAAACTGTAAAGCAACAGTCAGAAAAACTGTTACTACCGAGTTATTAGTAAAAAGCGCTAAGTAAAGCAACCAACTAAAAAAAATAACTAGTTTCTCAGATATTTATTGGTACGTTTCAGTAATCATCTCGATAATCACAGCTCAAATGACAACCCTAAGAAACTGGACAAATGAGCTTCAGTAAATCAAACTAAGCTCGGTTAGCACAAGTATAAACACTAAGTCTTCTACTACTAAGTCTTCTACTGAACATAACAAGTTTTCCGATGGTATTCATCGCTTCCGCTGCCCTAGATCTTGGAATGCATTTGAGACTCATAAAATTATATCAAGAACTCAAGCAAATGGGGGACGAGGGGCACACGCACTTGAGCTGGAAGGACCAGCCCAGCCGTGGGTGGCCTCCTCGCCCGTAGGAGACATGGTTCAAGATTCTGTTCAGTTCTGTGCCCTCATGCACGTCGGTTATTTTTGGTTTTTTTGTTGAAGGGTTGGTTGTATTTTGTTTTTTTTGTTGATTAAGGTTGGTCGTAAAAAGGGCTGAAAAAAAGGAAAAAAAGAAGGAAAAAAATGCCACGGCAAGAATGGGTTTCTTGTGGACGGAGGACGCCTAGTCTACGGGAGAGTAAATAGTTTTTTTTGTTTTAAAAAATTTTAAAGTTGTAAGAGTAAGCCTTTTGGAAGACCACCTTTAAAATTTGAATTCGTATTAGTGAAAATTGAAGGATATGAATTTGAAGAAATTGAAGTAAAAACGCCACCAGAAAAGCATCTCCTAGAGGGGGAAGGACACCCTGGAACGGGGGGAGCGATAGATATTTGACAAGAAAAAAGTTAAATGGTAGTGGGCCTTCATGTCCACTAATACGGGGTGTTCCCATTTGAGCGCTTGGTATGTAATAATTTTTAGGTGATGATATGATAATGATATGAGTTTAGGTGATATGATAATGTATAAAGTTGTAAGATTTATATGTTTTTGTATTAAAATATCACCGAGTGGAGAGGAGGAGGGGAGGGAAAAAAATAACAACTACCTCTGATAAATGTTAAACAAAATTCCTTCTGTTGACACACTGAACATGGTGATGGTGGTGGTTATGGTCTTGAGGTCAGTTTTGGGTTTAGGTGCCGTTTTTAACATGATGATTGCGATGCTGGCGAGACATCAAAAAAGTGGAACCCTTTCTTCTGGATAAATGAATTCAGCTTTGTGAAGACGTCTGAGTCAAAGCAAAGACAACGTTGGTGCCGATTTCCATAGAAACGGGTTCTGCTGAATGCATGATATACAGGCTGGAGTCACAGTAACCCTGGTCTACAAATGCGGCAGTTAATGTGAGATCAGCATTCAGCCGTAACCCCTGGCACAGAATTCCTATGTCGTCAGGGAACAGCATCGCCATATTCTGCGTGTCAACAGAGTGGCATCTTCGCCCAGATGAGTAGCCAAACTGTTTGACCCGCCCAACTATTACTCTCTTTCCCCTGCCAACCGGTCTGTAAACGCACCATTCACCGATACGCAATTCCGATTTCACACCGACCTCTGCATTGGTTTGTGGCGACTCACGTAGTCCTACTCGTCGGCCCTGGACCATCACCCGATTTAATCGGTCACTACTCAGCTTCTCAGAGCTTTCCCTCAGAAGCCACAACAGCGTGGATTTTTTTATTGGTGTTATGGAGCCGTCAGAAGTCTTGACAAGACAAAACCTAGAATTCTTTATGTTCGTCACAGGCTCACTAACCCAATTTTTCTCAACTTGGTGTTTCACACAGTGAGCAGTCACTGGCAAATCTTCAAATGCAAGCAAATGTTGACGGCATATTCTTACCAAAATTACCCCTTATTAAGTTATTTTCCTTGTGTTTTCTATAATTATACAAACTTTCTTGTGTTCTATCAATTGCACTAATTGCTAATAAACAAAAACATATTTAACATCTCCATAAAAAGCTGATTCTTAGACTGAATGTTATCAATAGTTAGGCTCTTATACTTACGTTATTGACAAGGATCGTTATTTACTTACCATTCATTACTATGGAGAATGTTTTTTTTTGTTATTTTTTTGTTCCAACCAAATCATATAGAAAAAACATTTGTGGAAAACTGGTTAGGAGTTACTCAGTCACAAATTAGAACTTACATTTTCCTTATTGTGGGTCAGAATCCACTGGCAGGCATCCAACAATGGGGCAACAAACATTTTTTCCATGGTTTTTGCCTATTCTGCTTTTCCTTTGCTTTCCTTATAATTACTTTATAGTCCCAAATTTCTAGGGGGGAATGCCCCCCCCCCTGCCCTTCCTTGCCGGCATCCATGAAGTAGGCCACAATATTAAGTTTCTCGTATAAAGTTGAGACAAATTTCGATTTTCAGGTTTATTGTGATAATTTTCATCTTCTATTTTCGCCAGTGGTTGGTATCGCTAATTTCGGCAATTTGTTGAAAGATTTCTAATCCGAACTGAACATTATAATAAAAAAAATATATTAATTCATTACGCTCAAAAAGTTTCTACCTAATGGGAGTTCATTCAGGATAACTCCCTCTCTCCTAATTCCAAGATATATCGCTAGACTATGCCCTTTTTTTTCAAGAAAGTGTTATTTGGTAATAACAAACAGCTGGACCACCAGAATCACCCTGTATTTAGATACCCTTCCTCTAGGCCTAGCCTATATTTACACAGCATGGTATAGCCTATTATTTAAGCAGGCTGGACCCCCCACCCCCACACAAAAAAACTATCACTTGCCCTAACTCTATACCTATGCTTGGCTTACCTAACATTTGGTTCCTCTTGATCTGGGCCCTCCATATCAGCAAAATTACATCAGAATAATTTCAAACAACGGCGAGAATCAGTGTTGCCAGCTTCTGGTGCGAATTCCCTGTTAAGTCTAAAAAAATCCCTAGTTTTTGAACAAGCAACGAGGCCGGGTGTCTCGGAGGCACGGAGGCAGGCCGGAGGCACGGAGGCATGCCGGAGGCACGGAGGCACAGCCGGAGGCACAAAGGAAGGGACACCTGCGACGGTCAGTTATTAGCCCCTCGAATAAATCTTCACTCCATTGATTTATTCTGAGAGTCAAATCGACCTCCACTAACACCAGCCAAGTTATGTTTAAAATGGGACACAACTTACTTAGCAGCAATAGATCGCAAATAATAATTTTGCGGTGGGGTGAGTTCAGGGATAGGGTCAGTCCATAGGTATTTTGCATGCTTGCCACTTGGACAGTTGAAATGCAGAATTGGGGGAAAACTATTAGAGACCCAAGCTTCAAAACCAAGTTCACGTAATTTCGCCTTTTTTGCAAGGAGATTCTTCCGCATTTTCCGTACTTCGAGGGGAGCGTCATCACTAACGTAGACATGGGACAATGACGAGAGTGTTTTGTCTTTTAGCTTCTTTGCGTTCTTCAATAAATTCACTTTCGTCGCCTTATCTTGTACCTGAACTTTGATGAACCTTTTCTGAATGTTTCGTTCAATGATTTTGAAATCAGGCACCGCGGCAAATTCAAGGCCCGAAGATACAACACTCGTAAAGATATCTTTTGCAGCAGATACTGTTTCACAAGGGACATTCCGCAATATGAGATTTTTATCAAGTTTTTCGAATTCAAGCTTAGCTAATCTGTTGCCAGTGACATTAATTTCAGTCCCCTGATTCAAAACCTCATCAGTGAGAACTTTTATTTGGTTCTTTAGTGCATCATTTTCTTTTTCAAGAGAACCCAGGCGGGTATCATTATTTGACAACGATTGCTGAAAATCACTTTGAATATTCTCTAATTTAGCCACTCGATCATCCAGAGACTTAAGTTTATTTTGAAGCGAGTCTAATTTTTTTTCCGTTGTCACTAACAAGCCCAATCACAGTTTTGATGCTATCAGCTAAAGTTGCCAACGATATATTTGAGATTAAGGCTGAACTAGTACCTGCTACGTCAAATACACTTTCTATATAAAAAAAAAACCTTATATGCTCCCGGGGCATAACTTACAACCCTTGCCCTGAGGGTTCGGGGGGGGGGGGTTGTTATCCTAAAAGATCTAATTTCCAAAATTTTAAACGACGTTGAACAAAATGGCTATTTCAAACTTTTGATCGGATGTGTTTGGGGAAATAATGGGCGTGAGAGGGGGGTTAGTTGCCCTCCAATCACTTTCAACAATTAAAAGGGCATTAGCCTTTTCCATTTCCATCGAATGAGCCCCTTTTAAAGATTCTACAGCAACACTTTCTATAAAAAATCTTATATACCCCCCAGGGCATAACTTACGTCCCTTGCCCAGAGATATGTGGGGGGAGCAGGGGGGAGTGTCATTCTCAAACATATAATTTCCGGAACTTTCAACTACGTTGAAAAAAAATGGCTATCTGAAAATTTTGATTGGATGTGTTTGGGGAAATGGTGGGCTTGAGAGGGGGGTTAGTTGCCCTCTAATCACTTTCTACTACTAAAAAGGGCACTAGCCCTTTCAATTTCCAATTGAATGAGCCCTTTTTAAAGTTTTTACGATGACCCTTTCTATAAAAATCTTATATGCCACCAGGGCATAATTTACAACCCTTACCCTAAGGGCTGTAGGGGGAGGGGGTTGTCATCCTCAATGACCTAATTTCCAGAACTTCAACCACGTTGAACAAAATGGCTATCTCAAAATTTTGATTGGATGTGTTTGGGGAAATAGTGGTACATGAGAGGGGGGTTAGTTGCCCTCGAATCCCTTTCGAATATTAATAAGGGCACTAGCCCTTTCAACTTCCAATCGAATGAGCCCTTTTTGGAGTTTCTACGACAACTCTATCTATAAAATCCTGATGTATCCCAGGGCATAACTTGAAACCCTTGCCCTGAAGGGTGTTGGGGGTTTGGCATCCTCAAACATATAATTTCCAGAACTTTCAACTACGTTGAACAAAATGGCTATCTTAAAATTTTGATTGGATGTGTTTGGGGAAATGGTGGGCTTGAGAGGGGGTTAGTTGCTTTCCAATCACTTTTGACTATTAAAAAGGACACTAGCCCTTTCAATTTACAATCAAATGAGCCCTTTTTGAAGTTTCTATGACAACACTTTTTACAGAAACCTTATATGCCCCCAGGGCACAACTCCCAACCCTTGCCCTAAGGGCTCTGTTTTGGTTATCATCCTCTAAGACCTAATTTCCAGAACTTTCAACTAAGTTGAAAAAATGGATATCTAAAAATTTTGATTGCATGTATTTGGGGAACTGGTGTGCGTGAGAAGGGGGTTAGTTGCCCTCCAATCACTTTCAACTATTAAAAAGGGTACTAGCCTTTTCAATTACCAATCGAATGAGCCCCTTTTGAAGTCTTTACGACAACGCTTTCTTTAAAAACCTTATATGCCCCCAGGGCATAACTTATAACCCTTGCACTGAGGGCTGAGGGGGGGGGGTCATCCTCAAAAACCTAATTTCCAGAGTTTTCATCTAATTTGAAAAAAATGTCTATCTCAAATTTTGATTGCATATGCTTGGGGAAATGGTGTGTGTGTGATAGGGGGGTTAGTTGCCCTCCAATCACTTTCGACTATTAAAAAGGGCTCTAGCCTTTTGAATTTCCTATCGAATGAGCCTTTTTCGAAGTTTCTCCGACAACTCGTTCAATACGAAGTGCCCTGGTCTAAACGAAACAAAGAAAGAAAGAAACCAAATAATAAATTATAGATTGTGCCAACATCGTTCTTTACTTAGGCAGTGCTATCGCGCTTCCTATGATACCACAGGAATTTCTAAGAGTGCTGGGTTAAGCCGCGTCTGCATTCGGCATTTTCTGGAAAACTGGGCCGGAAAACTCGAAAAATGGGTAATGTAGACCACTACTGCCGTCCCAGTTTTCCGTTTCTGGGTATGGCACAAAAAGACGCCAATAAATGGGCCGGCATGCCAGAAAATGGGTAGTGAAGATGGGTTGTTCCGTTTTCTGGCAACTCTATAAGCACTAAATTTGAAAAAGAAGCCATGGTATTCACCAAAAAAGACAAAGAGGCTTCTAAAAACTCTCCCAAATGGTCAAATGAAGACTTTCTCAGCAATTGATATTTGGAAGGACAAATTTGATGACCTACAGAAAATAGGACCTAAAGTTCAAACTCATATGGCCGCGTCTACATTCGGCATTTTCTGGAAACTGGGCCGGAAAAGTGCAGTGTAGACTGCTACCTACCTCCCAGTTTTCCGGCCCAGTTTTCCAGAAAATGCCGAATGTAGACGGGGCTTTAATATTTTAGGGAATGTTAAACTAAATCAAAAAACATTACGTTAATTCAGGTTGTCAAGAACGTGTATCTGCAATATCTCAGGAACTACCAAGAGTATAAAATTGAAAATTTCATGTTATACTGACATAGATCAAAAGACACTATTTGTATCCAACATGTCAAAAAGGCATATCTACAATCAGGAATGTCAAAAGATATTAAGTTGAAACTTTGAGGGTAATATTAAGGGGAATATTGGACTAAATAAAAAGAAACTATGAATATCCCTGTTTTTCAGAGGCAACGCTGTAGCGTTGCCTATAGTAATGGCCATACGGTTCCAATGTTTTATTATTTATTTATTATTTATTTTTTTTCCCAGAGGCACTTCATACGGAAGGGGTTGTCGTAGAAACTTCAAAGAGGGCTCATTCGATTGCAAATCGAGAGTTCTAGTGCCCTTTTCAATAGTCAAAAGTGGTTGGAGGGCAACTAACCCCCCGGCATATAAGGTTTTTATAGAAGGCGTTGTCGTAGAAACATCAAAATAGGCTCATTCGATTGGAAATTCAAAGGGCTAGAGCCCTTTTTAATAGTCGAAAGTGGTTGGAGGGCAACTAGCCCCCCCACGCTCATCATTTCCCCAAACACATCCAATCAAAATTTTGAGATAGCCATTTTGTTCAGCGTAGTTGATTTCCAGATAGAAAATATGTTTCTGAGGAGGAAACTCCCCCACAACCCTCAGGGCAAGGGTTTTAAGTTATGCCCTGGGGGCATATAAGGTTTTATAGAAGGCTTTGTTGTAGAAACTTCAAAAAAAGGCTCATTCGATTAAAAATCGAGAGTTCTAGTGCCCTTTTTAATAGTCGAAAGTGATTGGAGTGCAACTAGCCCCCCTCCCCCAACGCCCATCATTTCCCCAAACACATCCAATCAAAATTTTGAGATAGCCATTTAGTTCAGCGTAGTTGATTTCCAGATAGAAAATATGTTTTTGAGGAGGACACTCCCCCACAATCCTCAGGGCAAGGGTTTTAAGTTATGCCCTGGGGGCATATAAGGTTTTATAGAAGGCTTTGTCGTAGAAACTTCAAAACGGGCTCATTTGATTGCAAATTCAAAGGGCTGGTGCCCTTTTTAATAGTCGAAAGTGATTGGAGGGCAACTAGCCCCCCCACGCACATCATTTCCCCAAGCACATCTAATCAAAATTTTGAGATAGCCATTTTGTTCTGTGTAGTTGATTTCCAGATAGAAAATATGTTTTTGAGGAGGACACTCCCCCACAATCCTCAGGGCAAGGGTTTCAAGTTATGCCTTGGGGGCATATAAGGTTTTTATAGAAGGTGTTGTTGTAGAATCTTCAAAAAAGGCTCATTCGATTGGAAATTTAAAGGGACAGTGCCCTTTTTAATAGTCGAAAGTGATTGGAGTGCATTTAGCCCCCCCCCTCACGCCCATCACTCCCCCAAACACATCCAATCAAAATTTTGAGATAGCCATTTTGTTAAGCGTAGTTGATTTCCAGATAGAAAATGTATTTTTAAGGAGGACACTCCCCAACAACCCTCAGGGCAAGGGTTTTAAGTTATGCCCCGGGGGCATATCAGGTTTTTATAGAAGGCGTTGTCGTATAAACTTCAAAACAGGCTCATTTGATTGGAAATTCAAAGGGCTAGTGCCCTTTTTAATAGTCGAAAGGGATTGGAGGGCAACTAGCTCCCCCCACGCCCATCATTTCCCCAAACACATCCAATCAAAATTTTGAGATAGCCATTTTGTTAAGCGTAGTTGATTTCCAGATAGAAAATATGTTTTTGAGGAGGACACTTCCCCAAAACCCTCAGGGCAAGGGTTTTAAGTTATGCCCTGGGGTTATATAGGGTTTTTATAGAAGATATTGTCGTAGAATCTTCAAAAAAGGCTCATTTGATTGGAAATTCAAAGGGATAGTGCCCTTTTTAATAGTCGAAAGTGATTGAAGGGCAACTAGCCCCCCCTCACGCTCTTGCACGATAGGGCTTATGTTTGTCCACTCGACGAAGTGCATCTTGAAGTAAAAACAGTTTTTTATCATCCTGAATAGTCTCGTTGTCAATGAATTTACTCAGATTGTCCTCAAAGTGTTCCACGGGTGAGAGAGCGAGTTCTATTGGAGTCAATTTATAGGGTTTAGCCATCAAGAGAAAACTGTTTACAAGTCCTGCAATTATTGCCAGTAAAAGTGTGAAAAAGCTACCGCCCGCTTTAAGAAGACGTTTCCTTTTAAAATTCTTTCCTTTCTTTTTACAGGCCAATGTACATACAATGGAACGATATTGCTTTGCCTGTTGCTCAATTACTTCTGGCAGTTGAACATTCCTCTCGGTTAAGTTTAAACAAAGTTTAGATATTAGATTAATGAAATCATTGTCAATACCATGTTTGAGTATGGGTTTCCTAAGTGGGGGTTTTAAAGTGCTTAAAACGGAAAATGAATGTCTATTTTCATGTAGTTTCTTCAGTGCCATGATGGCAACTAATAGCCTTTTTTTATTATTCACGGGGAGATACACTGTAATTTCATTGTCAAAAATATCTGTGACTACACGCAGAACCTCTGGTGTATTTTAATTAAGATACAATAGGATGTAGCCGTAGGGTTTATTAGTTGCTTGATTGTGTGCAGAGAGCAGAAATTTGGGGGCGCCGGGGTATATTTGTTTATTGAGAGTTATTACCGAGCTAGAATCATGAAAAACTCTGTAAATGGTATAGTAGGTGCAGTTCAATGCAAGTGTTCGCATACATTTGCTCTGATGAAAGAGGTTGTGCAGAACCAGAGTAACGGAAATCTGTTCATGATGAGAGCGAACAGTGAACAATTGTAGCATTTCCTAGGACCATTATTCAATGGATTCAGCTAAATCGTCAATAATCAGCCAAGAGTTTGGTTCAATAATGTTGAAAACATCAAGTCCCTGTATGAATTGTATCTGCACGCCCGATATAGCAATTGCTTTTATTTTATCGCATGACTCCTGCCAAGTGCTGTAACAATAGTAGATTTTTTCGGCTTTTCCACAAAAATTTTACCGAAATTTTTAATTATTTTAGTTAAGAGTGTCGTTTAGATTAGATAAGATAATATTTATTTTCCAAAGGCTATCACAAGCTCTAATAGAGCCGAATTTGCTTCATATGTCAAAAAGAAATAGACAACGCAAAACTAAGAATCAAATAATACAGCAAGAAAAGAAACACTAATCAAGCATAAAAATTGTCGAAAAGAATTTAACAAATGGCTAGAATAGAAGCAGAAGAATAGAAGAAGAAGGGGTGGGGGATAAAAGAAAATCACAGTCAAGAAGAAAAACATTGCCAAAATCGTGTTCAAGGTCAAATACATAAAATTAAAAAAAAACTTAAAATCAAGCCAAATTAGTTGTCAAAAGAAATATTTTACAATTAAAGAAAGGAATACAATTAAAGGAAAAAAGATTTAAAATTAAAGGTCAGAAAAGAAATTTAAAATAAATAATTATCAACAAAAGGGAAAATAAAAGTGACAAAGATGAAGAGAAAAAAATGAGATATAATTATTGTGAACATACACAACAACTAAAATAAGGGACGGAGGAGTTAATTTTGGTACAGAGCATATTTCAGGGATTATTTAGGTGCGCCAAAATTAAGGGGATAAAACTTTTCCGGAACCTCTCAGTAACGGTATGGATAGGTGAATATGTTGGAATTACCAAGGAAGCTAAGCGGGGGAGGCGGGGTCTAATGGGGTCATGTTTCTTCAACATCCCATTCAAGACACGCTGAAAGTTTCAACTTAATACTAGCAACCGTTCCTGAAGCATTGCTGATACGTTTTCTTGACACCCTGTTTTGGCATAGTTTGCTTCGATTTAAATGCACACAGTTTCAATATTGCCCAAAATTTTCACCTTGATATCCTTATATTTAGTGGTAGTAGTACTGGTAGAAGTAGTAATAATAGTAGCATTAGTAGTAGCAGTAGTAGTAGCAAGAGCGAAAACAGCAGTAATAGGATGTAAATATTGTCTTTTGGTTAATTCAACATCCCCAAAAACAAGCCCTCAAGTTTCAACTTCACAGACCAAACTATTTTTACGATATTGCTGATGCGTCCTTTTGGCAACCTGCATGCAGGCCGTGTGTTGTATTCAGTCCACCTTCCCCGCAAAATTCCCTGAGAGTTTCACCTTTATACACTTAGGAATAGCTGTTATAGTAGTCACAGTAGTAGTATTAGAATTACTAGCAGTAGTATTAATTGTAATAACACTAGAACTAGTAGCAGCAGTACTACTAACGTTATATCTTATGGTCAGTTGATCATCCCTCTCATAAAGTCCCGGAAGTTTCAACTTAATACTATCAGCCATTGCTATACATTGATGATATGTTGTTTTGATAAACTGTTTCATCTTAATGCTCCTAGCCTTGCTAGTAGTTGTTATAGAAGTGGTAGCTGAAGCAGTAGCAGTGGTAGTAAATTTAGCAGTGATAGTGGTAGCAGTATTAGTAGTAGCGTGTAAATGTTTCCTTTTTGTTAATTGGTCTTCCCCTTTAAACAGCTTCTGAAAGCTCCAACTGAATACCCAAATCTATTCTTGAGATACCATTTTTTGACAATTTGCATGCCCATAGTGTTTTTTCATTTAGTTTAAATTTCCCCAAAATATTGTAAATGTAGTAGTGTGATAGTAGTAGTGGAAGCAGTAGTAGTGGTGGTGGCTGTAGTAGTAGTAGTAGCGTGCAAATATTAGTTTTTGGTCAATTCATCATCTCCTAAAAGTTCCAAATTAATATACTCAGGCATACCTGAGTTGCGCCCTTTTGACAACCCGTATATACATAACTTGTTTTGATTCAGTTCAATATTCCCCTCAACATTCTCTGAGAGGCTCACCTGAATGCCCTTTGTCTTTTTGGAAAGTAACGGTCAAACATGTAAGTTCCCTAATTTTCAGCCCTTGCCCCAGCGGCTGTGGGGGGGGGGGGGGGAGGAGATGCTGACATCCCCAAGGGCATAATTACTGGGCCGTTCGACAATGATGAAGAAAAAAGATGTCTAAAAATTTTGATTGTATGTTTTTTTTGGAAATAATGATCGTTGGTTGCCCTCAAATTACTTTTGACTCTCAAAAAGGGCACTATAACTTCCAATTTCCAATCAAATGAGCCCCATATGAAGTTTATACGACCACACATTCCGTAAAAACCTAACATGCCACCAAGGCATAACTTACAACCCTTGGCCCAGGGCTCTGGTGGGTTATGCCAACCCTGGATTATTGAATCTTTGGATTATTTGATATTTGGATTATTTGAAACAAATTGTCTATCTCACAATATTGATCAGACATGTTAGGGGAAAAGAGGACGTCAAAGGGGGGGGGGCTAGTTGCCTTTTGTCACTTTTTAATTTTAAAAGAAAAGTAGAACATTTCATTTAAAATGAAATGAATTCCGTTTAAAGTTGACACGACCACCTCTTCCATAAAACCTTATATGCCCCTGGGCTACAACTTACAACCCTTGCCCACAGTTTCTGAGGGGTTGTTTTAACCCCGAATGATTTGTTATATGGTCTCTAAACTATTTTGAACAAAATGGCTATCTTAAAATGTCTATCGGATGCATTTAGGGAAAAGAAGACTTTGGGGGGGCTAGTTGTCCTTCGACCACTTTCGGCCCTCAAAAAGATCACCAGAGTTTCAGATTTCAATCCAATTAGCCTCCTCAGAAGTGTCTACGACCGCACCTTCCATAATAACCTTATATGTTAATAATTGACAACTATTGTAACCTATAGCCCTTGCCTTCAGGGTTGTGTGTGGGTGGGTTGTTGTTGTCATACTCAAAGACACAATTTCTTGACCTTTCAACCAAGCTGAACAAAATGGCTATTCAAAATTTTGATTGGATATGTTTGAGGAAATGATTGGGGTGGGGGGAGGGACTGGTTACCCTTTAATCATTTTCGACTATTAAAAAGGAAACTAAGAATTTCAATTTCCAATCAAATGAGACCCTTTTGAAATTTCTGCGATAACTACTTTTATGCGAAGTGCCCTGGTCTGAAAAATTAAAACATTGGGCCCACATTACTCTTTACTTAGGCAGCCCTACTGCGCTGCCTATGACTAAGAATCAAACATGCCACCAAATAAAAAACCATAACCATTGTTATGTGTCAACAATGGGCAACTTGCAAAACTTACAGAACTTAGCCCAGGGGCTATGGGAGGATGCCCTACCCGGAGACAAAGTTATTTGACATTTGGACTATTTTGAAAAAAAGGGCTATCTCAAAATTTTTATCAGATGTATTTGGGGAAAAAATTGTGCCTGAGGAGGGCTGGTGGCCCTCCGATCACTTTTAAATCACTAGAACTTTCATTTTTCGGTTGAATGAGCCCCCTACAGAGTCTATATAACCCTTTATGCGAAGTGATTCTTTATACGAAGTTTAATAATATTATTGTTGTAAATAATAACATATTGAAGCCTTGTGGCAACGCTACTATACTGTAGTAGCGCAAGAGAGTTTACTCTAAAAAAATTTACCTTTTTTTCACTTTGACAGATTGAGCTTTTTTGCGATGCAGAATGTATATTTCTGGTCAAGTACGCAATTACTCCCGTTTCAGTACGGAGGAATTTCATTGCTCCTATTTCAGCTTACGTGCAAATACGGTACATATTATCTACTTTTGTGGCACCACGGGTAGCACCCGGGTGGCTACCCCGAACCACTTGATTAAGGATGATGAATAGGTCGCATTAAAGAAACAATAAGTAATCCAGCATGATTTATGAACTGGATATACCGTCTAATCCCTCAGGGTATCAAAAACCACCGGTCATGGCTGACCACATGGTTGCTCGAGAGAAGTACTTTGAAAGATGAACTGTAGTATTGTACCGACTAGATAATAATAAACCAGTTTTACATAACCGTTGTAATAGTAGATAGTTGCGTTTTTTACTGCAAATATGACCATCATTGTTACGAAACTGGGAATGATTTTGGTAGGTTATTTACCTTTTTGAAGTCATTATTGTTTGTATATTTATCTAATTTCAGATAGTAATGTTAAAGTGTCAAGTACTTTTAAGATTTATGATAGACCTAACACCTTGGGACTGATGTATAAGTGCATGTTAATGAGAATGCTCAGTAGGATTTACCAGTCTTGGTAGGTATGCCTAATGTAAGAGTTTTGTTTTATGCGACAAGCCTATGGCTTTCTCTATTTAATAAAATAAGAATAAATTCATTAAAGTGCTTTGAAGAAGGAGGAATATTTTCTGCATATAGGCGTTTTCTGCAATATTTTCAAAATTTGACAGGGTAAAATTATAGATGAGGAGCTTTTCTCTATCTTGGAAAGCAGAGGAAGAAGGTGAATGGAGCTCTCAGGAATGAGTCCAGAGCCTCAATGATCCCAGGGAAAGGTATTTGAATTACCTAATTCCACCCCTTCCGTCTCTAAAGGCCACTGAAAAATCGATGACCTTTTACAATCTCCATTTTGTAAGATTTAAACTTTTGGATGCATTGCTCAAAGGAGGCACAATGAAAGTGTCTTGAGCCTCCTATATTTGCTCAACTTTTGAATAAACTGCTCAAAGGAGGCACAATGAAAGTGGTTTGAGCCTCCTACCTTTGCTCAAACCTGATTTATAATATTTTAAAGAGTTGAAAATCTGTTTCTTAAATTAAGAGAAAAGCATGAGTAAGGTTTAAAATCCTGCTGAAATGATAAAAGCTGCATTTTCAAAAGCCAATGAAAAAGAGACTGAGACCCCAAAAATTTTTTGATCTTAAAAATTTCCTACGCCTTAGAAATAAAAAAAAAGTCGAGATAATTGATAGGTTTCAATGTGGAATGTGAACTTTCAGTGACTTTTTTTTTGGCAAAAGAATTACCCTTTTTCTTAGAGGAAGGATAATAGGTTTCGGAGGTTTCAGAAATATGCCAAAAATTTTGTTTGCCCCTGGTCAATGTAGAACTTACATCTTAAGCCCTTTGGCAAGGTTGTGCCTGATGAGCCTCGCCCCAAAAATGGGGCCAGAAAAAGGGTAGGATAAAAAAACTTCTAGGCGGCTCAAAACTTAAAACCGCAAGTTGTTGGGCCAAGAGAACCCTAAGATTCAAAACAAGTTTTACATTTGGGGCGAGGGTCCCCTCAAAAAGTGACTCCAAAAATGCCACAATTTTTTCTGATCCGTTTGAGAATTACATCCTGGAATCCATGATTCATAGGGAAACCCATACACAGGACCTTCCCTAAGAACTTAAATCCTCCTTTGTTGCCAGAGACACCCAGGGTATACATCAAGAGGCGCCAGTCATCCCGTATGTGCGCCGCCGTCCAAACATCTTCCCATTGGGGTCGGATTGCCGTGTGAATGCTCAACAGGTCCCGTTAATAGGTGCGACGCAAAGTGGTCGATCTCTCCTTCGGATTCCCTGAGGTTGCTCCAAGATTTTTCTCGGGATCCTATCTACTTTCATAGGTATCACGTGCCCAAGGTGTCCAACCTTTGACTTAGAAGCTCTCCACTGCGGCAGTACGAAGAGTTCACCGTTACACTTTAACAAAGCTGAAATCCTGCTCTTAGATGTTGACACTTATGTTAGTCTGGGGTCAACTTGGAACACCCTCAAGGGGGTTTACAATTAGAGGGCTGGAGCTACGCTTGGGTAGGCCAAGAGACCCAAAGACCAATGGCTATCAGAGAGACCTGGAAATTGGTGAGGGTTGTAATTTAAAGCAGCTCCTAAAAAGTGGTGAGCGAAACAGTTCTGAAGAACCCAATGTTCTCAGACCTAGATGAACAAGTTAAAAGGAGGAAAAGAGGGGATAAACGCAAACTTCTGGGTAGAAAAGCTGCCATGGCGGAGGGAGTGGCGAAACGTGGTGACTCTAGAGCCATATATAAGATTACCAATGAAATTTTGGGCAAACCCCGAAACGTAAACGGACCAGTTAAAGATGGAAATGGCAAAATTGCCTCAGACCCATCAGAAATTCCCGTAGCATGGGCCTTGCATTTTGAGAAGAGTCTGAACAGACCCCGCTTTTAGGATTCCAGATATCCCTGCAATCCCCTTTTTGAACCACCAAATCAGCACCGAAGAACTTGTGATTCAGTGATTCAGAAGCTCGACAGGCAGCCCGCAATCTGAACAATGGCAGAGCAGCAGGAACTGGCAGAATGACACCGAGAGAATAAAAACATCACTGAATACCTGTATGAAAGTGTGGATCACACTCTTTGATAGTAACTGGAAGTCTAAGAAGGTATCCGATGATTGGACAAAAAGTACGCCCATTAAACTTTTCAAGAAAGGAAACGCGAAAAATGTGACAACCGGAGGGACATCAGGCTCCTATATGTACCAGGTAAACTCTTCTCACAGATTATTCTCTGGCGCATCCAGATAGTCCTCGATAAACACCCGCGGGACAAACAGAAAGGTTTCCAGCCGTCCCATTCTTACAAGGATCTCTTCTACACACTGCGGATGATGGTTGAGGAGTGCAGTGAATGGCGTGAAAAAACGTACATGATTTTCGTGGACTTCGAGAAAGCCTTCGACACCGTCGACTGAGATTCGCCATGAAAAATCCTCGATAGAATGGAATTCCTGACAAAATAGTGGCCTAATTGTTGTATTATATGAAAACACAGAATGCTATGTTCGGACCCGCGAAGGGAATATTAGCTATTTCTGTATCATGTCTGGCGTAAGACAGGGCTGTGTTCTTTCTCCGTTCTGGCCGACTTTACCTCAAGATTAACACATAAAAAAAGAGCATGGCAACAACTGATTTTCCTATGAACATAAAATGTGATGATTCATTTTTTGAGCAGGTCGTAGAGTTCAGGTATCTCGTAAAACGAGCGGGATGTGCATCTGAGGATAGGGCAAGCCAGTGTAGCTTTGAATCGACTAAAACCAGTATAGCGACCAAAAAAGTATTTTACGAAATTAAAAATGGGCCTATTTAATAACATTGCCCTTTCTGCACTTCTCTACAGCAGCGAGTGCTGGAATTTAAATCAGCAACAAGAGAGATGGATTGATTCTTGCCTTCGTAAACAACTACTTTCGGAGGATTTTGAACATTGACTGAAGTGAAGAGATCACATCATCACGTCACAAACCAGATAGTCTGCTCCAAAGAATATGGGTAACTGATATGGGTATCAGCTACCCATACTCTTTGGTCTGCTGTATATTAGCCCAGCCCATAGTTACAGACGTCATTGGGCAACTATGGTGGCAAAGCTTGTGTACAGGCATACACTAAAAAAACAAAAAAAATATTGGTTTCCCCAAAAAAGCGCCATAAAAGAGCAATACATTTTTTTTTTATCTGAGCGGCTTACATCTTGAGCCTGTAAGTTCTTGGGCCAAAACCATCATGCGCCAAATAAGAAGTCCAGGGCTCGTCCCCCCCCCCCCCAAATGTTTTCTCATTTTAGTACCCAAAGATCAGGAGTACTAACGAAAATTTTTCGCCTCTGTAAGTAGTACAACTTTTAACGTAATTGGCGGGGAAGGTAGGAACGTTTCCCCTAAAACATCCCTTTAATCCTTCCCTTTCCTTGTATCTCCTTCTTGCAAAAACGAAGAAATGGCATCAACATAGATACTATTAACCGTAACCGAACTTTCAGAGCAAACAGGGCATAAAAGATCTGGTCAGCTGAATGTCCTACAATTATTACATTTCATTAAGTTTTTCTTAAGCGATCGATTTGAGTAGGCCTATGCCTCACGATTATTGTGCAACAACGCAAAAGGCGTGTCAGACTAATGTAGATATATGGAAAAGTTGCCGCCAGTGCACTGTTGCGATAAACATGACTAGACGATTCGTCGTAGACCGCTGGACTAAAGAAAAACCGCTAAATAGACAAGCATGCTCTGGTGCGTCTTCGTTTGGCTCTTTTTATCAAGTCCATTAAACCGTTTTTAGATCTATAGAAGGAATCCACTGACAACTTTTTATTCCTGCTTTTGTAATGATTAAATTTAATTTTTTTAAACCAAAGTGTTGCTCCCGCAACATAACAGTGTAATTCAAGAGATAATGTTTATTCGCCTTAGTCTAATTGAAGCTAAAAAAAGCTGTTCCTGTAGCAGAAAATACTCTTGTTATTTTCTTCTTTTCTTCTTCTTTTAAGAATGAAATAAGTTTTGTCTATCTCAAAATGAAGTAAGTAGTTTGAGGAATTCTTATTAAAACCTATTTGAACTTTTACTCTTCCAACACCATATTATGACCAGAGCCAGATTTAAAGCTTCGACGCTTCTAGGCCCAACCGTTTTTGCCGCTCCGTTTTCGAAAGATTTTCGGTAAAATACCCCAAAATTCGGGGTAATAAGAAGTACTGAACAGAATGCAACTGATGAGCCAAAAGTAATGAAAGAGAGAGATGATACCGAACTCTCAGCTGCCATTCTTGGGAGACATCTGACAGTTTTTAAGTGGCAACGGAATTCCTGTGTTGTTTTCAAATCACTTTTCTGTGAATAGGCAGCGCGGTGGCGGAGTGCATCTGGCACCAGGGCGCCCAACCGGCGAGAAAAAAAGACTAAATTAACGCATAAATCACTAGATTATTGACCAGAAATCAGTAGCAATTATTAGAGTTATAATTCTCTTTGTTATGGTTATTAATAATTGTTTTGTTTATTTACCATGTTCTATAAAGAAAGAAAATCGAGCAAAATGGGGTTTTTAAAGGCCAAATGAAAATACTGAAAAAACACAACAAAGCAAACATTTCGAGGGACAAACGCCACTCTTCTTCACCGCGCAACAAAAAAATATAATCAATGCGAGTGCCGAAGAACAAACCGACAAATAAAATGCGGAAAGTCAATGTGAATGTGAAAAAAAACAATGAAAAAAAACAAAAAATTAAAAGATTAATAAAAAGCAATAAAAGACAAAAAATTGTAAGAATTGAAAACCACATACCTAACAACAATGAAAGTGATTCATTCACTAATATCCATGATTTGCATAGAAATTCAAAATTGAACCGCCATCGACGGATACTAGCGAATAACTGAGAAATAAGAAAAAAAAAAATTCATTCACTCAAACCAAAACGAAACAGCATTGAATGAGTTAGAGAGCTATGTCATCTGACTCCTGATTTTAATAATTGCATTCCTCACAGACACTCTTTGAGACTTAAGGGGTTGTTGACGTGTCTGATTAAGTGACTGGGAAAGTGTTACAAGGTTTATATATGGGACTACTAAAGTATCGGCTTCTCTTTTGAGAAAAACCGAAATACGATTCATTTATTCTTAAATCACCTGAATCCCTGTTCAAAGCTAGACCTAAATGTTGGTATTCATAAATTTCAACAGCTTCTCTGTAGTGCTGGACGATACCTTTGTCATGCGAAATTAGGTTAGCTTGATTAAACAAAATAGTATGGTCTGGGTTTTCAAAAATATGCTCTGCAACGGCAGAGTCAAAATTTTCTGTTTTTTCCGCTTTTTAATGGTATTATTAATGGAGTTAGAGGAATGAGTTAATCTATCCGTGAGTCGCTGAACAGTTCTTCCGATATACCAAAGGCCACACGAACAAGGAATTCTGTAGACACCGGATAAGGTGATAAATTTGGGAACTGATAGTTTTTTTTTGGGTCTATAGTAAGTGTAAATGTTATTTTTTCCCAGATTTTTTGAAATATGGTCGTACGAGAGACGTTAAAGGGGTTTCGGGAGACGTTAAAGGGGTTCGATAAACTGAATTTTCCCGTTGGTTTGTGTTTTCCATGTAACTATCTGATAATCTTTTAATGCGTTTTACAATTACAGACTTTATTAAACTAATTGGATAACCATTCCCAAATAAAATATCTCTTAGGTGGTCGAGCTGTGAATCCAAAAAGCGTGTTGAAACAACTTTTAATGCTCTATCAAATAGAGAAGTGGCAACTCCTCTTTTCACGGCAGGAGAATGATTAGAGGAATAATTTAAGTAACGGTCACTATGTTTGGGTTTGCTATAGACACCAAACTCGAAATATGTTTCATTTCGGTGCACCAGAACATCTAATAAAGGAAGACGCCTCTCTACCTCTGATTCCAGATTAAATTTAAGTTTTGGATCCAAGGAGTTGAGCAAGTGAAGAAAAGAACCCAGGGACTCGTCACCATGCTCCCACAAATAAAAAATATCATCTTTAAAACGAACCCAAAATTCAGGTTTACACAAACTTTGCAAAATAGCCCTTTCTTCAAGGTCTTCCATGAAGATATCAGCCTGTATTGGTGAAAGGGGGGGGGGGCATGGAAAACCCATATTTCTGTCTAAAAAAAGGCCTCTATAATGGAGTAAAAAGAAGTTCTGTTACATAGGGCTGTAAGTGAAAGAAGTGTCTGATTCGAAAGAATAGATTTTTTCTGATGTAGATGGGTTAGGATAAAGTTTATCGAAGGAGTTGTCTTGGGAACTTCGAAAAGGGCTCATTCGATTAAAAAACGAAAAAGGGCTAATGCCCTTTTTAATAGTTGAAAATGATTGGAGGGCAACTAATCCCCCTCCCACGCCCATCCTCACATTTGCCCATTATGTTTAAAATCTAAATGTTGCCTTAAGACTAAATCAAAATGCACTGTGTTAATGCTAATTCCCAATAAGGCCTCTCAGCAGTATCCTCAGAACGACTGAGGGTATTATGCAGTGTTGCCACTTGACCGATACCAAAAAGCGGTGTCGGTCGATGAAAAAAGCGGTGTTTTTGCGGTATCTTTGTTGCCGAAACATGGTATATTTTGATACCCGTAATGCAAATTCATTGTCACTAGTTTCAACAAAAACTTACTTTTTAAAAGCAATTAATTCCTTGCTACTTTTCTAGCAAATGGATTTCTTTATTATTTTTTTTAGTGGTGGATTTTGCTATGGACTTTGAACAGGAATGGTAGAATAAAATGAAAAGAGACATCCCCCAGATATCCACCCCATATAAAAAAGGGAAAAATATTCCGCAATGATATATTCAAATCTTTTTCCTACTTTCTGGCACTTTTACCCGTTTTTCATCATTATCAATACCTCTTTAGAAAATGGAAACAGGATAATCTACTCTTTTCTGTTTTAAACTAGATTAAAAGTTTATTTGTTAATATTTGTTTCATTTTCGGCTTTATCTCGAGAAATACAGTGTATACTGTCGTTTTGGTCCCATTTTTCTACTTTTGGATCCTCTGACATACCGGCCTTGAAAACAAAAAAAAGAGACAAATGTGCCAATCTACACTTCCAGTCTTCCGCCACATTTTTTTTTTAAAGAAAGTAGACAGTTTGACGCACTCCAAAAGACGAGAATGCTAGATTGAAAAGTTTTACTGGCTCAGCAAATATGCCAAACGACATTCTCAAACCAGATGCTCATTTTTTCCCATTTTTAATTTTAGACGCTTTGCGCTACAGAAGCCGTTTTTACACAACTTACTTCCTTAAAATATATTTCAAAAAAAATTAATGTAAAGAATAATAAAAATTTGTACTGATGCTTTTCTACAATTTTCAACTTTTCGAGAGAGCATTTTATTTACTTGCTTTAAAAAATCCTCAGCATGATTCGGCTTTTAATTTGTCAGCATATTGTTACTCCTTCCCTCGCCCCAAAGCAAAGAAGGTAGTGACACCCTCGTCTACATAAGTGCCCAAGACATAATTCTTTGAAACTTTATTTCTTTGTTTATAATTGTTTATAAACTTTAACTTCTTTTACTGTATACTGTTCAGTCTATTGAGCTGTAAAAGTGGAAAGGTAATCAAACAGTTCGTGGTAACGAACTGTAAGTAAGGAGCGACCCGGCTCAATGGTAACCGAAACTCTAGAAAACGGCTTTTTGATACCAATAGATACATCAAAAGAATCAGATTTCAATGCTGATTTCAAATATATAACTTACATCAAGTTTAGTGCTACCCATCAAAAGTTACGCGCCTCAGAAAATTTGGCTGATTTTCAAAAAAGGGGGAAAGACCCCCTAAAAGTTATAGAACCTTAATGAAAATCACACCATCATATTCAGCGTATCAGAGAACCCTACTGTAGAGGTTTCAAGCTCCTATCTATAAAAATGTGGAATTTTACATTTTTTGCCAGAAGAAAGATGACGGATGCGTGTTTATTAGTTTTTTTGTTTTTTTTCCCCAGGGGTGATTGTATCGACCCATTGGTCCTAGAATATCGTGGGAGGGCTCATTGGAACGGAAATTAAAAGTTCTAGTGCCCTTTTTTAGTGACCAAAAAAAATGGAGGGCAACTAGTCCCCCTCCCACGCTTATTTTTTTCCCAAAGTCACCCGATCAAAATTTTGAGATAGCCATTTTGTTCAGCATGATCGAAAATATGATAAATATGTCTTTTAGGATGACTTGATCCCCCGAAGTCCCCAGGAGGAGGGCTAAAAGTTATGAACTTTACCCAATGTTAACATATAGTATTGGTTATTGGGAAGTATTCAGAAGTTTTCAGGAGGTTTTTTTTTCTGGTAGTGGGGGGGGTCTCGGGTTATGTTGGAGGATCTGTCCATGAAGGAAGTTTTCATGGGGGAAGGGAAATTGCCATGAAGAGGGCGCCGGACTTGCCAGCATTATTTATTGGTTATTGGGAAGTATACAGACATTTTCAGGAAGGATTTTTTTCTGGAGGGGGGGGGGCTAGAGGAGGGGGTTACTCTGGAGAATCTTTCCGTGGAGGATGTTTCTTTGGCGTAAGGGACATTTCTATGAAGGGGGCGCCAGATTTCCAAGCATTATTTAAAAAACGATCAGAAATTAAATATAAAAAAACAAGTTTTTTCAACTGAAAGTAAGAAGCAACATTTGAACTTTAAACGAACAGAAATTATAACGTATGTGAGTGGGTTCTCCCCCAAGTCAATACCTCACTCTTTACGCTACAATTTTTTTTTTAGTGCTTTCAAAAGAGCTATCTATTCTAATTAAACGGCCTTTGTGATTCAGGGTTTTGTGAATCAATTTTTTTTTAACTTTTAACGTAAAGAGCGTGGTATTGACTAAGGGGAGAACCCCCTCATATACGTAATAACATATACGTAATAAAAAAAACAATAAAAAAAACAAGCGATACGGCTCAATAGTAATCAAAACTTTTAAAAACGGAATTTTGATGTCAATAAATGTATCAAAAGATTGTGTTTATAATGCTGATTCTAAATATATAAATTTTATTAAGTTTAGTATTACTCATCAAAGGCTACGAGCCTGAGAAAATTTACCCGATTTTTTAAAGAGGGGGGAAACATCCCCTACAAGTGAAAGAATTTTAATGAAAATCACACCATCAGATTCAGCGTATCAGAAAACCCTATTATATAGGTTTCAAGCTCATATCTGCAAAAATCTGCAACTTTGTATTTTTTGCCAGAAAAAAAATATACGAATATAGAAGTTAGTTACGTAAGTTAATTTGTAAATTACGTCATAACCAAATTTAGAGACATGCAGTTAGCAAAAGAAAAGTAAAATTTTTATGCAAATTTTGTTTACTTATTCAATGACGGTGAGCCAAAATAAAAGCTGCATTAACTAAAAAACGATCAGAAATTAAATAAAAAAAACAAGTTTTTTAAACTGAAAGTAAGGAGCGACATTAAAACTTAAAACGAACAGAAATTATTCCGTATATGAAAGGGGCTGTCCCCTCCTCAACGCCTCGCTCTTTACGCTAAAGTTTGACTCTGTCTCACAACTATATTTTTTAAAACAATAAAAAACTTTGGCGTAAAGAGCGAAGCGTTGAGGAGGGGACAGCCCCTTTCATATACGGAATAATTTCTGTTCGTTTTAAGTTTTAATGTCGCTCCTTACTTTCAGTTTAAAAAACTGTTTTTTTTTTTATTTAATCCAGCTAAAAATCATTAGAAGTAGAGAGCAAACTTTTGTCCCTTTTCCCGTACGGTGACATTACTTAGGATAAATTCTGTGATAAAAGTCATTTCGCGGTATAAATACGCTGATCTAAGTCATTTCGCGGTATATTTGCGGTATGCGGTATAATCAGAAAAAAGTGCGGCATTTCTCTCCAAATTACGGTATTATACCGCAAAATGCGGTATAAGTGGCAACACAGACAATATATTCAAACTTTCGGGGCTCTTAAATTTAACCGAATCAAAATAGCGTAAGTGTATCCATGCTATCAAAGGAAGTAAACAGATTTTTTGGCGAATGGTATCAGGTTTTCTATTTAAAATCAACTAGAGGAGGTATGAAACTAAATTAAACACTACTATTTGTGTCCAGATTTTTAAAAGGGTGTATGTTGTTAAGGATTGCTGAAAAAATTTCTCCAGGATACAAATAGCAGGCCAAAGTATAAAGTCTAAAAAAAAACGAAAAGATTTAAAGTATTATTTTCTTTTTCCCTGAAAAGACTATGTCAATATAAAACGAACAGAAATTAATCAAAAAAAATTTCTACAAAATTAAGTTTTTCAAAGAAAAGTAATCAGCTCCATTAGACCAAAAATGAGCAAAAATAAAATCAAATAATCTACCTAGCGTGAAACTACCACAAATCAGCATCGATAAATAAATAAAACCCAAAACGAACAGAAATACAATAGACAACCGAGTCAAACTCAAAACGACCGGAAATTAACATGAGTAGGGCTTAAAACCCCTATGCCTTCCCAAGGCCAGAGCATAATTTGTACTTTACTGAAAAAAAACACAGTTGAATGTGAATCGTCAGTTTAATATACATATACTGAAATTTAGTAATCAAAATGTTAACATTATTTGATTTATTAAAGTTATAAAAGTAAAAATATTTATATGTTTTCAGTAAAGTGCAAATTATGTTCTGGCCTTGGAAAGACATAGGGGTTTTGATCCCTACTCATGTTAATTTCTGGTCGTTTTGAGTTTGACTCGGTTATTTATTGTATTTCTGTTCGTTTTGGGTTTTATTTATTTATCGATTCTGATTTGTGGTAGTTTCACACTAGGTAGATTATTTGATTTTATTTTTGCTCATTTTTTTTTAATAGAGTTCTTTACTTTTCTTTGAAAAACCTATTTTTTGGAAAAAGTTTTTTAATTAATTGGTTCTCAAAAACGAAAGATCATCAGATGTGTAACATCTAGTGATGAAAATAGGTAACAGATAAGTGGGACATTAGGTGTGTTGAAGCACAACGTTTTATAAGGAAAACAATTCTTTTAATCTAAGTGGAATTCAATATTAAGTGCTAATTTCTTATATTCGTTTCTATTAAATGGAATGCTTTTTATTATTACTTTTTTTTTTATCAAAGGAATATAGCATTTGACAGTTTCAATGTAATACCTCTCTGTAGTTTAACCTAACTGTATAAATCACTTGGTCCTGTTTTACTTGAGTTTGTTGCATGAATTGCTCCCGCAAAGTATTCAATATTTTGAATTTTCATAAAACTATTCCTTCTTTTTTGAAATTTTAATGTTTTGCAATTTTTTTCAATTTTGAATCTTTTTAATAGTCATTTTCATTTCTTGAAGTTTTTTAACTTGATGAATTCGGAATACCTTAATATCTTTTTTTTTTCTATCCGATCTTTTATCTATTCTTGGTTCAACCTCTATCTATTGGAGTTAAAACAACTATATAGGTTTTACATTGTGCTTAATAAAACTTTTGTTACCACTACGATCTTATCTTACTACAATAAAAGTACCCATTTATGTATAACCCAGGGGTTATAAAATATCGCGGGAGGGCTCATTCGATCGGAAATAACTGACCAAAAAAATTGGAGGGCAACTAGGCCCCCTCCCAAACTCATTTTTTCCCCAAAGTCACCCGATCAAAATTTTGAGATAGCCATTTTGTTCAGCATAGTCAAAAACCTAATAAATATGTCTTTGAGGATCGCTTAATTTCCCACAGTCCCCGGGGGAAGGGCTCCAAGTTATGAACTTTGCCCATTGTTTACATATATTGTAGTATTTGTTACTTGGAAGAATGCAGACGTTTTCAGGAGAGATTTCTTCTGGTGGGGAGGGGGAGGGGGTCAGAGGAGGAGGCTACATGGGAGGATCTTTCCATGGAGGAGATTGTCATGGAGGAAGGGATATTTCTATTACGGGGGCCACCGGATTTCCCAGCATTACTTAAATAAAAACGTTCAGAAATTAAATAAAAAAAACAAGTTTTTTTTAACTGAAAGTAAGAAGCGACATTAAAACTTAAAACGAACAGAAATTATTCTGTATATGGAAGGGGCTGTCCCCTCCTCAACGCCTTGCTCTTTTGCTCCCTTGCTCTAAAATTTTTTATTGTTTTAACAAATAGGGTGTGAGAAAGATTCAAACTTCAGCGTAAAGAGCAAGGCGTTGAGGAGGGGACAGCCCCTTCCATATACGGAAAAATTTCTGTTCGTTTTAAGTTTTAATATCACACCTTACTTTCAGTCAAAAAAAACCTTGTTTTTTTATTTAATTAAATATAGAATAAAGTCTGCGTAGTTATTTGAGTTCAATATAGGAAAACTAAGCTCTCGTTTCAGTCTTCATTTATTGGAATCCAAATAACTCTAAGGTTTTATTTCATGCAGAATAGAAAAAAAATATCTTAAACGGGGCTTCACATATTATAATCTAAGAAAGGGCAAGTAAGGGTTCTACATCAAGTAGTTCATGGTGACGAAATGTGAGGAAGGAGCGATACGGGTAAATAGCAAACGAAACTCTTAAAAAAGGAGTTTTGAAAAAAAATACACAAGTAAAAAATCGGCTTTTTGTGCTGATTCTAAATACTTGAAATTCACCAAATTTAAAGTTACCCGTCAAGACCTTAGAGCCTGAAAAAATTTGACTGATGTGTAAAAAGGGGGGGGGATAAAAAAAAACAAGCGATCAGAATGAGAACTATCAAATTCAACTATCAAATTCAAATCAGAGAGCTCTCTTATAAAGGTTTCAAGCCTCCATCTAGAAAAGTGGGGATTTTGCTTTTTTTTAATGAAGGTCACCATTGCGTGTTTATTTATCTTTTTTTTTTTTTTTTTTTTTTTTTTTTTTTTTTTTTTTTTTTTTTTTTTTTTAAGGGTTATCTTATCAAACCAATAGTCCTAGAAAGTCGAGAGAGTGTTCATTTGAACAGAAACAAAGAAATCTGGTGTATTATTTCGAAAATGAAGATCACCAATGCGTGTCTATTTGTTTGTTTTTTGTTTTCCAAGGGGCTATCGTATCCAACTAACAGTCCTAGAAATCGAGAGAGGGCTCATTTGAACGGAAGAATAACAGTTCAAGTACTATTTTTAAGTAGACAGGAAAATTGCCCCACAGCAGACTTTCGTTTTCCGCCATTATTTGGCATAAAACTAAGTGACACAAAACTTGAAAATTCGGTGGTAGCTAGCAGATTTTAAATTATCGGACACCTATGTGTCGGGCTTCCCAGCTTCAAAGGCAGCAATGCCGTAAGGTGGCGCATTCAATCGAAAAAGGGTCACGTAGTCCATACAAAACAAACAGTTAATATTGTCATTTGTTTTAAAGCTTTGTTTAACTAAGCTGATTCATTTGATGTTTGACAAAGTTAATTAAAGAAATGTATGATTACGCGTCAGCTATTAATAAGGAGGGCTGCCAGATCATTTTTAAGCGGGGGAGGAGGGAGAATGTGGGCTTGATGTCTCAAAAATTGTATTTTTATGCAGAGAATTTCTAACTTTCCATGAATCTTCAGATAAATATAGAAAAACGTCTGAGGAAGGGGGGGGGGGAGGTACAGTGACTTCAAGTGGGAATGGGCATTCGCCTTCCTAAATCATTTTGCACCTTCCCACTAGATTCTGAAAATGCCTCTTTTTGGGGTGTTTTCAATGAAAATTGCCTTTTTCTGTATTTCATTAACAAATTAAAAAATGACAAATTTGAAACCCCTGACAAGCTTGAAAAAATACATTTTGCGCCCCCTCCTCTTCAGTTTTTGTGAATTGAGGAGTTGGAAATTAGACACTTATGTCACTTCAGTTGGACAAAGCCTTAACATGGGTCCTGTAGGTTGGCACCTCTTCTCCTATTGCACAAAAATACTTTTTTTTTTGTAGCCAAAAATATTATATTCATACGCTAAACGACACAAAAGCTATCGGTCGGTTCAAAATATTGAAAAACTATATATTAAGGTTCTCAGCTACAGAGACACTAATGAGTAATGATGCATGGTGACGCATTCGTTCCTAGAGTCACGTAGTCCATTCCAAATAAAAGACTAATATACTAGAGGGTGACTATTTAGGGGAAAATGAGAACAGGGCCTTACGTTATTTTTTTTTTCCCTTACGTTACTTTATTCTTTTAAAACACGAGTAATCGCACCGTTTCTGGTGGAGTTTTGTTTCTTATTTCTAAAATTATGAAAATGTCGATACTTGTCAAGAATCCAGAAACACGCGAGAAAGATTGCATCAAGAAAGACCGAGAATTTACATTAAAAACAGGTTTTAAGGTGTTGCTCACTCAGTGAAAAAGATTTAGACTTTAGTTTTTTGGGGTGGAAGGGGGAAAAAAGGTACCTAGGTTGGGTTAGGTTGCGTATTTAATATATGCTATAATTTACCCCCACCCCTCCTAATATGCAAATATATAGCCCAAAGTTGTTTCTAAACTATTATATTTTCATCCTACTTTTAGAATTAACGAAACTTCACTTCTTGCGTGTTTCTGGATTCTTGACAAGTACCAAAATTTCCTGTATTAATAGATTCTATTGAACAGTTTTTAAATTAATACATTTTCAAACAGTTCGTGGTAACGAACTGTAAGTAAGGAGCGACCTGGCTCAATAGCAACCAAAACTCTAAAAACCGGACTTTTGATACCAATAGATACATCAATAGAATCAGATTTTTATGCTGATTTCAAATATATAAGTTTCATTAAGTTTATTCTTACCCTTCAAAAGTTGTGCGCCTGAGAAAATTCGCCTTATTTTCGAAAAAAGGGGAAAACAACCCCTAAAAGTCATATAACTTTGATGAAAATACACCATCAGATTCAGCGTATCAGATAACCCTACCATAGAAGTTTCACGATCCTATGTGCAAAAATGTGGAATTTTGTATTTTTTGCCAGAAGAAAGATCACGGATGCGTGTTTATTTGTTGTTTTTTTTTTTTTTATTTCCCCAGGGGTAATCGTATCGATCCAGTAGTCCTATAATATCGTTAGAGGGCTCATCTGAACGGAAATTAAAAGTTCTAGTTCCCTTAGTTCCCTAATTAAAAGTTCTAAAAGTTGAAGTAACCAAAAAAGTTCGAGGGCACCTTGGCCCCCTCCCACGCCCATTTTTTCCCGAAGTCACTATCCAAGGTATCTTTCCGAGGAGATCCCGAAGTATCTTTCCAAGGAGGATGTTTCCCTTGGGGGATGGGACATTCCTATGCAGGGGCACCGGATTTCCCTGCATTATTTAAAAAACGATCAGAAATTAAATAAAAAAACAAGTTTTCAATTGAAAGTAAGGAGCAACATTAAAACTTAAAACAGAAATTATTACGTATATGGGGGGGGGGGTTCGCTCCCTTGTCAACACCTCGCCCTTTACGCTACAGTTTTTTTTAGTACTTTCAAAAGAGCTATCTATTCTGATTAACCGGCCTTTGTGATTCAGGGGTTTGTGATTCGAACAAAATTTGAACTTTAGCGTAAAGAGCGAGGTATTGACTAGGGGTAAATTCCCTAATATACGTAATAAAAACATGCAAATATAGAAGTTCGTTACGTAAATAATTCGTAAGTACGTCAGAACAAAATTTCAAGAAAGCCATAAAATTAATACACAAACTTCATTCTAATTATTCATGTACGGTGAGCCATTATCAAAGCTGAATTAATTCAAAAACGTTCAAAAATTAAAAAAAAACAAGTTTTTTTAACTGAAAGTAAGGAGCAACACCAAAACTTAAAACGAACAGAAATTATTCCGTATATGAAAGGGTCTGTCCCCTCCTCAACGCCTCGCTCTTTACGCTAAAGTTTTGTATTGTTTTAAAAAATAGAGTTGTGAGAAAGACCCTAACTTTAGCGTGAAGAGCTAGGTATTTAGGAGGGGACATATACGGAATAATTTCTGTTCGTTTTACGTTTTAATGTCGCTCCTTACTTTCAGCTAAGGAAAAACTTTTTTTTTTCTTTAATTATATGAAGAACCAGCAGGAACAATAGATATCATTGTTAATTTTAAGACTTTAAGAAGATTTTAAAACTATATTTAAACCAAATAATGATTAAAATTCCAACATTCATTTGAGAAGGGGGAGGGGTTCCCGGTATTCTACGTCTGGAAAAATTTGGGCCCTCTCTCCCCTAAGGGGAGAGGGCCCAAAAGTATTTTTTGCTATTATATAAACACTTTTTGTGCATTTTTACTTACTTAGTAATTGAATTTTTCAATTTTGATGTCATTTTCAATCTTGAATCAACAGGAAAGGACCTTTCAATCCACCAAATACTCCACAAATTAGGGTTATGATTTATCATCCCCCTCTGACCTTGTTTGGGTGGAAATAGGGTACTAAGCGATGGAATTTTCCATGTACACTATAATCTTCAGTCTCCTTGGACTCGAATTCATAGGAAACAACCTTTCAATTCGGAAAACATTGTACTAATTTGATACGAGATTTTGCCCGCTTTCTCACCTTTTTCCCCTGAAAAAGGGCGTATATATAAATAAGCAACTTTTTCTGAACATATCGGTGCCAAAAACATTTCTTTTGGGCTAGTGCAGGGTTAAAACTGTGTCTTAGTGGACTATTAGATCGTGGATGGTTTGACATGGAAAGCTAGAAAGGCTAGCAATTTGTGAAATTTGAAATACTGTTCAGGTTTTGAAGCCCAGATTAGACTAATATTTTTTTTTTCAGATGTTTCTATGAAAAACATTTTGCAATGTTTCATGATAAACTGTATTTTACAATGTAAAATTTTCACAGAATAGTACATTTAAGAAATATTTCAATTTGGCTACTCAGTTGCCTCAAATCCTATAATAAACCAAGAAACAAGTGTACAATTGAAGATCTTCGTCAATTTTTCTGTTTTCTCTTTAACAATTTTTGAGGGGTTGTACATATTATGATCAACCCTAAAATTCCCTCAGAAGGCTTTATGGTCTTTTAAATAGGCTTTGAAAATTCGTTTAGGAGATGTTACTTTGAGAGCAGGATCACTAAAGTTGGTGACCTATCTCGAAATGTGGTGACTCATTAGTCTCATGATTTAACCATAAGATCCCTAACTTTAGTATATTTGAGCCGTAACTTTGAAAGTAGTAATTCAATTATATGATTAAATAAATAAACAAGTTTTTTTAACTGAAAGTAAGGAGCGACATTAAAACTTAAAACGAACAGAAATTATTCCGTATATGAAAGGGGCTGTCCCCTCCTCAACGCCTTGCTCTTTACGCTAAAGTTTTTTATTGTTTAAAAAAAATAGAGTTGTGAGAAAGTCAAACTTTAGCGTAAAGAGCAAGGCGTTGAGGAGGGGATAGCCCTTTCATATACGGAATAATTTCTGTTCGTTTTAAGTTTTAATGTCGCTCCTTACTTTCAGTTAAAAAAACTTGTTTTTTTTTATTTAATTTTTGAACGTTTTTGAATAAATGCAGGTTTTGATCTTGGCTCACAGTACATGAATAATTAAAACAAAATTTTCAAATTAATTTACTTTTATTTGGTTAAATGGCTTTCTCGAAACTTGTTTCATTTTATTTACGAACGTTTTTATTAGTAATAAATATACGTAACTTACGAATTAACTTACGTAAAGAACTTCTATATTCATATATTTTTAATAAGTATATTAGGGGGTTCGCTCCCTAGTCAATACCTTGCTCTTCAAGTGAAAGTTCGAATTTTGTTCCAATTCTTTAAAAATGACCGCTTAATCACAAAGGCCGTTAATTAGAATAAATAGCTCTTATGAAAGTGTTAAAAAATCTCTGGCTTAAAGAGTGAGGTATTGACTAGGGGGTGAACCCAATCATATATGTATTATTTTCTGATCGTTTAAAGTTTTGATGTTGCTGCTGTTGCAGTTGAAAAACTTGTTTTTTTATATTTAATTTCTGATCTTTTTTTAAATAATGCTGGGAAGTCCGGCGTCCCCTTCATAGCAATGTCCCTTCCCCCATGAAAACTTCCTTCATGGAAAGATCCTCCTACATAACCCCCGACCCCAGGCACGTACGCAGGAATTTTTTTCGGGGGTCCCAATTTGTTTAGGGGGGGGGCCAAATCCTTCAAACCCATTATTCTGTGAGAAAAATCAGAAAATTGTGGGAAAATGAAAAAATCGTGAGATTTCGGTGGGGCCCGGATCCGGAGGCCCCCCTCTCTGCATACGTCCCTGCCCGACGGCCCCCCCCTCACTACCAGGAAAAATCTCCCCTGAAAACGTCTGTACTGTATACTTCCCAATAACCAATACTATATGTTAACATTGGGTAAAGTTCATAACTTTCAGCCCTCCTCCCGGGAACTTCGGGGGATTAAGTCATCCTAAAAGAAATACTTATAATATTTTCGAACATGCTGAACAAAATGGCAATCTCAAAATTTTGATCAGGTGACTTTGGGAAAACAATGAGCTTGGGAGGGGGCCTAGTTGCCCTCCATTTTTTTGGTCACTTAAAAAGGGCACTAGAACTTTTAACTTCCATTCCAGTGAGCCCTCCCACGATATTCTAGGACCACTGGGTCGATACGATCACCCCTGGGAAAAAAAAATTATACACGCACCCGTGATCTTTCTTCTGGCAAAATTTGCAAAATTCCACATTTTTGTAGATAGGAGCTTGAAACCTCTACAGTAGGGTTCTCTAATACGCGGAATATGATGGTGTGATTTTCATTAAGGTTCTATAACTTTTAGGGGGTCTTTCCCCCTTTTTTCGAAAATCAGCCAAATTTTCTCAGGCGCTTAACTTTTGATAGGTAAAATTAAACTTGATGAAACTTATATATTTGAAATCAGAATTAAAATCTGATTCTTTTGATGTATCTATTGGTATCAAAATTCCGTTTTTTAGAGTTTCGGTTACCATTGAGCCGAGTCGCTCCTTATCAAACAGTTCGTTACCACGAACTGTTTAATATAATACGTGAGAAATTACAATTTTAACTAGTCGCACACAAATGAACACCCAAATTTTAAAAAATTCTACTTAATATCCTATTTAAAATCATCTGTGTAGAAAAACCCCTTTTTCAGGGGAAATCTGAAATATGAATTTTTGCAATACTTTCTTAGTACTGCAAGTATAAAATATCAAGTCTAATGAATCTATTTACCAAAGGCGTTTTCAGTAGTTTCAGAATACCTAGAGGACAAAAACACAAATTATCAATTGTTCAAAATGAACAAACTGGACCATCAAATTAGACAAGATTAAAAAGACAAGCTGAGAAACGTCAGTTGACAGTTGATGAAAATGAACAACTTAGACAATCAAATGTGACAAGACCAATACAATTAGCTAAGGAAAAGGGCACTAAAAATATCTGAAGTAAACATCAACAAAAATTAAGAACAAGGAAATATGCAGTTACAATACCAACCAATATGACAATACCAATCCGAGCAGCTAAGGTAAAGGACATTGAAAAAGTCTGAAATAATGATGAACACAAGTAAAAATAAGGAACTATGTACTTAAAATACTTACGAAGTAAATTATTTACTTCGGTCTTGTCATATTACGGTAAAGTAAAGTTGGAAGACAATTCTTACTTCATGATATGCAGAATAATTGTACCTACCACATTATGCATGCAGACCCGCTATACTTTACCCTTTCTCAATTAGTATTTTAACTATTTGCAAACAAATTAACACCAAAATGTTCAAAATTTTACTTAATATCATATTTAAAATAGCTTGTAATCGGCAGTGCAGAAATACCCCTTTTTCAGAAAAAAAGGGGGGAAAATCTGAAATATAAATTTTTGCAATACTTACTTAATTGAAAGATCTTTTCCTATTAATCAGAATCTAAGGAGATGAAAAATAACATCTGAACTGAAAAGTTTCATTATTTAGTGCCCAATTTCCATTCGCAGCAAGGTCAGAAGGGGTGAAAATACCATTTGTGGTGTTATAATAAAGTAATACATAATAAAAAAATATACGATTGAAAGGTCATCTTCTAATAATTCAAGTCTTGGAAGACCTAAAACAGTACTGGAATTGGAAAGTTCTATCATTTGATAATCCATTTTCACCATATGCAAGGTCAGGTGGGGATAAAAAAGAAAATCCGAATGTTAGTTTGTGAGGTATTTGATGTATTGAAAGGTTGTTTCCTATTAATTCAAGTTTAAGAAGAGCAAAAAGACGGCAGAACTATAAAATTCCATCACTTAGTACCCTATTTCTATTCTTGGTGAGTTCAGAAGGGGTAATAATACCATCTGTGGTATTTTAATAACATCTTGTCTCTTTAAATAAGCACAAATTGTATATTTCCTTATGCATGTATAAATTCTTCCCCAAAGCAGCTTCATATCTTTTTCGGGAAAATAGGCATTCAAGAGTTTTTAGACCTGAAAAACGATCTACATCGGTCACTGGTTTGAGAAAATTCGTTAAAAGTCTTTATTTTGGAAATGAAATCATAGTTGTAACGCCATATTGTGAGCACATTTCAAAGGCATAGACACGTCATTTCCACCTCAAGAGTGGTTGCATTGTTTTTTATATCAATCACACATCCAAAGTTACACAGGAAATATATCTAAGTATAAAATTCCAAGTGTAATGAGTCTATTTACAAAAGGCGTTTTCAGCAGTTTCAGAATATCTAGAGGACAAAAATATAAATTATCAATTGTTCAAAATTAACAAACTGGACCATAAAATGAGACAAAATCGAAAAGACAACGTGAGAAATGTCAGTTGACAATTAGTGAAAATGAACAACTTAGACAATCAATTTTGACAAGACCAGTACAATTAGCTAAGGCAAAGGGCACTAAAAAGATATCATAAGTAAAAGATCAACAAAAATTAAGAATAAGAAAATATGCAGTTCTATTACCAACCAATATGACAAGACCAATCGGAGCTGCTAAGGTAAAGGGCATTGAAAAAAGTATAAAATAATGATGAACAAAAATAAAAAAAAAACATGGAAATATGTGCTTAAAATACTCACAAAACTGACAATTACAACAAGTCAAAAACGAAATTGAAAAACAAAGATATATGTGGTGGAAAGTTAAACGGCGGTGAGAATTAAAACGACTGAAAACGAAGGTGAAAGACAAAAAAATATGCAGTTACGAGACATGTGACGACAAGGATCAGAACAAATCAAAATTGAAAGCAAAGAACAAAAAAGATGCAACAGCGAGAACAAGAAAGTATGCGGTTAGAAGATATGTGGCAGCAAGAATTACAAGTGACAGCGCGAAGCAGAATGTGTCAAAAATAAAAGTGAAGAAAAAAGAATTGTGTGGTTATCAACACGAAAGTGAGTGCCAGAACGTTTCAAAATTAAAGTGGAGAGCAAAGGAATATGCTGTTGAAAGACAAGCGACAGCGAGAGTCAGAACAAGTCAAAATGAAAGTGAAGAAAAAAAGAAATATTACATTAAAATAACAACGTCATTGCGGTCTTTGACGGCAACTGTTGCATAAAACCTAGACAAACTGGGTTGCATTAAACTACGCAAGTGTTAATCACAAATTATTGGGACCCTTTAATGTTGTATGTATTCAGTGTGGAGATACTAAGCAATTGTAGAGAGTTCTGGCCTGAATCGAATTGAGCAAGAAGAATTGAATTTCTGTAAATGCCATGAGAATTACAGCATTTATTATAAGCTATAGCTGAAAACAAGTCCTTTTGGGAACCTGTCATTTCTATTGCTTCGTCAGAATAACATTTAGAATTTTTTTTTAAGTTTGATTTTCTAAATGAGAATTTTGAAATAGCTATAAACAGACAAAAAGTCAAATAACTTTGCCTCCAAAGATGGAAAAGCGTTCTGACAGCCCATTGAGCAAGTGTTGTACCTTATATAAGCCGCCCATTGTTTAAATATGAAATAGTTCATGGTAACGAACTGTAAGGAGTGACCCGGCTCAATAGTAACCGAAACTCTAAAAAACAGAAATTTGATACCATAGATACATAAAAAAATTAAATTTTTATCCTGATTTCAAATATACAAGTTTCATCAAGTTTAGCCTTACCCATCAAAAGTTACGAGCCTGAAAAAATTGCTTTATTTTGAAAAAGGGGGAAATACTCCCTAAAAGTGACAGAATCCTAATGAAAATCACACCATCAGATTCAGCGTATCAGAAAACCCTACTGCAAACCCTACAAGCTTCTATCTGCAAAAATGTAGAATTTTGTATTTTTTGCCAGAAGAAAGATCACGGATGCGTGTTTTTTTTTTTTTTTCCCAGGGATGACCGTATCGATCCAGTGGTCCTAGAATATTGTCAGAGGGCTCATTTGAACGGGAATTAAAAGTTCTAGTGAGCTTTTTAAGTGACAAAAAATTGGAGGGGAACTAGGCCCCCTCCCACGCTCGTTTTCCCAAAGTCACCTGATAAAAAATTTTGAGATAGCCGTTTTATTCAGCATAGTCGAAAATCTAATAAATATGTCTTTGAGGATGACTTCATCCCCCCAAAATTCCCGGAACAAGGGCTGCAAGTTATGAACTTTGTCCATTGTTTACATATAGTATTGGTTATTGGGAAGTATACAGACGTTTTCAGGAGGGATGTTCTCTGATGGGTGGGGGGGGGGGGGGGGTTGGAGGAGGGGGTTAAGTGGGATGACCTTCTCATGGAGGATGTTCTTATGGGGTAAGGGATTTTTCTATGAATAGGGTGCCGGATTTCCCAGCATTATTTAAAAAACGATCAGAAACTAAATTAAAAGAAGTTTTTTTTCAACTGAAAGTAAGGAACAACATTAAAACTTAAAACGAACAGAAATTGTTACGCATATGAGGGATTCGCCCCCCCCCCCTAGTCAATACTTCGCTCTTTACGCTATAGTTATCTTAGTACTTCCAAAAGAGCTATCTATTCTAATTAAACGGCCTTTGGGATTCAGGGGTTTGTGATTCGAACAAAATTCGAACTTTAGCTTAACGAGCGAGGTATTGACTAGGGGCAAACCCCCTCACATGCGTAACAACTTCTGTTCGTTTTAAGTTTTAATGTTGTTCCTTACTTTCAGTTGAAAAAACTGTTTTTTTTTTTATTTAATAATACAGTTGTGCTCAGCGGCAAAAGGTATACTGCGCACCAGTATGGTGTTTGAGACTGGAAGACTATATAAAATACGCTTTCAGAAGTTCTCAGACATTTTGCTCGAAAAAATTCGGCACTGCTCGAGAAAAAATTGCTGATTAAGGGCCAAAATGTTGGAACCTGGTAATTTCCTTTGGAGTGATCCCTTTTATTATATTGGAAAGGAACTACGTCTTTAAGTGCTCAATCACATGAACCTTCTTTGAATCATCTAGCCCTACAGATAATACAAACATGTTGATGCTCACAAACGATGAAAGATGAAAAGTGATGAAAGATGCTCACAAACGTGAGCATCTTTCTGGAAAAGTATGAACTTTCACATCTTGTCGATAGTGGATTTAAGGTTGCAATGCTTAATTTCCATCAAGGCCACATTCTTTTTTTGAGGAGCTCAATTCCAGTCTCTAAAATTAAAAAAAAATTTCATGTTTTAGAGCTTTTTAGAGTTAGAGTTCTTATTGACAAAGCTAGCTCTTTACTTACAGTTAATTAGTAGAAAGTGTTTAATTCAAGGTTCTCTTAAATGTGAGAAAGTCTTCAACTCCCTCTTTCAGGCTCTGTTTTCTAAATTCAAGTGTAATATTGAAAATGAACAATGATTATCATCCCTGAAAATGCTCTCTCCTCCCAATATTTAACAATAACATATAACAATAACCGAAATATCAAAATTGTAAATAAAAGTCACATTTCAACGACTTCAAGGTGAGTTATCCGACCATTTTTTTTTTTTTTTTTTTTTTTTTTTTTTTTTTTTTTTTTTTTATTGAAAGATGTCTCCCATGGACACAGGTAGGAAAACCTCCGAGTCAATACTCCCCGTAAAATAATAAGACATTAAAAAGATGAATATAAATAGGGAAATGGAAATAATCTGGTTTAGATTTTAGTGAAAACAAAGCTTCTGGTAGTACTTGACTCTCCTCCCCCTCATGGGAACCTCTCCCTCATGACCCTCCTCTTCCTCCCCATCACGTGGTGGCATTCATGATGCCTTTACGAAAGTCTTAACAACCTTTTTGTCGGTAAGCACATTAATGTAATCTTTTATACGGCCAATATTTTTTAATGGGAGACTTGCCCCACAGTACACATATTGCATGCTTAGTCCAAAAATATTCCCTGGAACGAAGGTGAATTAGAGACTAATTTTTACCCGCACCCCCCCCCCCACACACAAACCTTCAACATTTATTTGTAAGTCTCTCCCTCCCCCTGAAAGCAATAAAAGATTGATAAATGCACATAAAAAGGAAAAATGAGAAATATTTCCATTTAAACCTTGTTAAAAACAAAGTTCCTTGTACCACTTACACTACTACCATGGGCACTCATGATCCTCTAGGCTAAGTTGTCTCTTCTAGGTCTATGAAACATACGTCTATAAAATCAGTATAAACATATCGAATACTATTTTCCTCTATTTGCAGTTTTATCCCGAACTATCGTCAATACTCGATAGTACCTTGAATCATAAATATGTCAATTCTAAATCATGGTA